>JAREIK010003080.1:181392-423892 GCA_029783825.1 Sapria himalayana | reverse complement strand
TTGTCAATCAATCTATATATATATCTATCTTTCTATCTATCTACCTATCTTTCTATGTATTAATCTGTCTAATAATCTGTCTATCATTTTTTCTATCAATCAATCAATCAATCAATTTGTATATATATCTAGCGAACTTTTTCTATATCTAACTAACTAACTATCTGTTTATCTTTCTATTAATCTATCTATCTATCTATATGTCTATCTGTCAGTCTATCTATCTGTCTATATATTTGTCTATATATATATATATATATATATCTATTTATCTATCTATTTGTCTATCAATCAATCTATCTATCTATCTAGCTATCTTTCTACCTATTTTAGAGGTAGAATGATGTTTCGGCCTGGAACGAGGCACGACATGTTTCTGCCATACCCGGCCTAGCACGGCACAATGATTTTTCGTCCCTATTCTTGTGCACTACTTGTTTACCGCACGAACCACCTCATGCTATGCCGAGGCCAACCGTGCCTCATGTCATGCCTGGCCCAGCACGGTTCCATGACCCATTTGCATGACACTTTGGCACGACCCACTAAACCACCCCAGCCATAGAAGCTTAGCCCAACATTTCTAAAAACTACCTGGGCTCGGGTCCGATTCCATCCCCCCATTACCCACCCACCCCGCTTGCCCGCCCCCAATTCCCAAGGGTTCAAAATTTTAAAAAAATAAATAAAATAAAAATTTTTGAATTTTAGCCGTTGGATTTTGCCTCCAACGGTTATGGGTCTGAATTCCACGGCCCACATTATTCAGCCTCAAAAAAATCAATAAAATATTTAAAAAATAAAAAATATTTAAAAAAAAAAGATTCTTAATTATATTCTATAAAAACCCCATTCTCTCTAATTTTTATGTGGTTCAAAAATATTAATTCTCACTCTCTCTAAAATCTCTCTTCTAATATTCTGTTTCTCAGAATTTCCGCACGACTTTTCGAGACTCGCAACTTGCACTCGGGCTCGGCTTTGGAAGTTGGATTCTTGGTCATGGTTTGGTTCAAGTGCTTTACCTTTACTGTGCTTTACGGATATTTTTATTTTTTTAATTATTTAACTAAAACTCTAAAATAATATTTAATATTTAAAAAGAATTAGTTTTTTAATTTTTCTCTCTCTACTCTTTAATCTATCATCTTGTTTAAAAAAGCAAAAAAAATGACAATTACTAATGAAAATAATTTAAATTTAGAAAATTAAAATCTTACCCAAAGCTCCGAGACTATTGAAATTTTTGTTTCTTCGGTTGTCCCAACCCATACATCTAAAAAACAAAAAACTAGCGGGACTTTTGTAGTTTGGACTCATTTTAATACAATAAAACAAAAAAAATATTAGGGTTGAGGAAGAAGAAACAACACGATGCAAATATTGTAATAAAATTTTTACTTGTAAGAGTGTGGTTGGGAATAAGCACTTTAAGATGCATGCCGAAATATACACCAAAAAATATGATACATTAGATCTTAGGCAAACCCAACTTAGCAATTCTTTTTTGTTACTGGATCGAGTTAAATCTCAAAGTTTACCCCATTCATATTCCGTTGTGAGTTGGGTAGGGAAGGCATGACCAAACTTATCACCCTGATTGGTCTTTCGATCAGATTTTCAGAAGATCCAAGGGTAGTGAGCATCTGGAGACTTATTTTCAGTCTGCTTATCAAAGGATTCTTAAGTCCACATCTAGGAATGACATACTAATATTTTATAAGTTAGAAAAATAAATAATAATTAATGAATTTATGGTATATAGTGGTATGGTGTCCGTGATGTCCGATATATGGACTAGTCACGATGTTTCATTTTTTTCATGTCTCACAACCCACTATGTAAATTTTAAATGGATGATGAATAAAGAAATATTAGGATTCTCTGAGATTCTTTATCCTCATGATGACCTGACCATTTTTGAGTATATGATGCAGGTCTTTAGAGAATATAAAATTTAAAATAAAATTTGTATATCACATTCGATAACGCATCTAATAATAGAGAGTGATTAACATGTTTGTTAGGAATATTAGAGACGCACAATTAAGAGAGATTTTCCATGTCAGATGCATTTATCACATGATTAACTTGATTGTACAAGCGAATATAAGGTATGTTCCCCTGCTTTGAATATTATATGTAACTCACTAAAATACATTCACATGTCTCACAAAAAACAAGAGTTCAGTAGTCTCTGTTTGTCTACGAATTATAAGAAAAAGAAATTCTAATTGTCAATTATCTATCTATCAGTCTATCTATTTGTATGTATTTAAATAAATAAATATATAAATAAATAAATAAATAAATAAAAATATATATATATATATATATATATATCTCTATTTATCAATTTATCTATCTATGTGTCAATCTATATATCTATCTGTCTGTCTATCCATCTATATATCTATCTATCTATCTATCTATCTTTCTTTCTATCTATCTATCTATCTATTTAACTATCTATCTATATGTCTATATATCTATCTATATTTTTATCTATCTACCTGTATATCTATTTACCTATCTATATATCTATATAATTGTCAATTAATATGTCTATCTATATATTTTTCTATTTTCCTTTTTATCTGTCAATCAATCATTCTGTTGGTCTATCTATCATCTGTCTATCTATCTATCTATATCTCTATCTGATGTCTATCTATATATCTATTTATCATGTTATTTATCGATCTATTTATATATTTATATATCTATCTATTAATCCATCCATCTATATATTTGTCTATCTATTTATCTATGTTTCTATGTGACTATCTATAGGTCTATCTATCTATATGTCTATCTATCTATCTATCTATCTATATATATATATATTACTATCATTTGTTTATCAATCTATCTATTAGTCTATCTTTATGTCTATCTATATGTCGATCAATCTGTATATTAAAATGTGTATCAATATAACTATCAAACACTCTATCTATCTATCAGTCTATCTATCTATATATCTATTTATATATATATATCTATCTATTAATTAGTTTATCTCTCTTTCTATCTATCTACCTATATATTTAATTATTTTTCTATCATTCTATCTATCTATCAACTATATATGTATCTCTCTGTCTATATATATGTTTATTTATATTACTATCTTTTTATCTATCTATCAAACTAACTAACTATCTATCTATCTATCTGACTATTTATCTATATATTTATCTATATATTTATCTATCTATTAGTCTATATGTCTAGCTAGCTATCTATCTATCTATCTGTTTGTCTGTTTGTCTATATATTTGTCTATCTATCTGTTTGTCTATCTATCTTTCTTTCTGTCTATCTATTCGTTTTTCTATTTAAATATTTATTTTGATATCTATTTGCATATCTATCTGTATATATTATTATCTATCTATCTATTTATCTATCTATATGTCTGTCTGTCTATCTATCTATCAATCTATGTTTCAATCTATCTTTCAATCTATATGTTTATCTATCTATCTACTTATCTATCTATTTATTAGACTATCTATCTATCTATCTATCAGTATATATATATATATCTATCTATCTATTTGTCTATTTATCTATCCATCTATCTGTATATATATATATATATATCTATATCTATATCTATCTATCTATTTAACTATCTATCTATATGCCTATTCTATCTATCTATCTATCTATACTTCTATCTATCTATTTATCTATCTAAATTTTTATCTATCTATCGAAATTTTTATCTATCATTTGTCTATCAATTTGTCTATCTATATATCTATCTAATTATCAATCAATATATCTATTTATATGTTTATCTATCTAACTTTTTATCTGTCTATATATCTATATGTCTGTCTATCTATCTAACATCTATATATCATATATACATCTATCTATCTATCGATCTATCTATCTATTTGTCAATCTATATATTTATTTATCTATATATCTATCTGTCTATATATATATATATATATATCTTTCTATCAATCTATCTATCTATTTAACTATCTATCTACATATCTATCTATTTATCTATACATCTATCTATCAATATATCTATATTTCTATCAATCTATTTAAATTTATATCTATCTTTATGTGTATCTATTTTCCTATCTAATTATCTATCAATATATCTATCTAAATGTTTATCTATCTGACTTTCTATCTATCATTATATATATATATATATATCTGTCTGTCTATCTATCATCTATCTATCTATATATCTATCAATCAATGAATCAATCTATCTGTCTGTCTATCTATCTATATGCTATCTATCTATCTGTCTGTCAATCTTTCTATCTTTCTATATCTATGTTTCTATTGATCTATCTATCTATATATCTATTTGTCTATCTATCTTTCTATCTACCTATCTATCTATATATATATATATATATATATATATATATATCAACATATCTTACTATTTATATGCCTATCTATTTGTCTATCTATCTGTCTATCTATCTGTCTATCTATCTAATTGTCTATCAATTTGTATATCTATATGTTTATATATCTGTTTCTCTATCTTTTTATCTATTTATCTATCAATCCATAAATCTAAATATCTTTCAATCTATTTTCTTATCCATCTATTTATATATCTGTCTATCTATCTATATATTTATCTATCTATCTATCTTTTAGTCTATTTGTCTATCAATCTATCACTTTATCAATCAATTTCTATATCTTTATGTCTATAAATCTGTATATCTATTTGTGTATCTATATATCTATCTATCTATCTATCAATCAATCTAACTATATATATATGTATGTATCTGTCTATCCATCTATCTATCTTTTTATCTATATGTATATCTATCTGCCTATCTATCTATCTATCTGTCTATCTGTCTATCTGTCTCTCTATCTATCTATTTAGCTATATTTATATCTTTCTATCTATCTAACTATATTTATATCTATCTATCTATCTGTCTATATATCTCTCTATCCATCTATGTTTATATGTGTCTATCTATCTATAATATATATATATCTATCAATATGTCTATCAATCTGTCTATCAATCTATTTATTTATCTGACTTTCTATCTATCTATTTAGTTGTATATATGTGTCTATATTTTTATATATATTTATAACTATCTATGTATCTATCTATCTATTTATAAATTTTTCTACAATCTATCTACCAATCTATCTATCAATCTGTCAATAAGTCTATCTAACATTCTATCTATCTATCTGTATATCAATGGGAATATCAATCTTTCTATCTATTTGACTATATATCTGTCTATCTAATTATCTAACTATCTATCAATCTATCTTTCTTTCTTTCAATTTATCTACCTATCCATCTATTTATATATATGTCTATATATCTATCTATCTATTTATCATTCTTTCTTTTAGTCTATCTGTCTATCAATTTATCACTCTATCAATCTATTTCTATATCTTTATGTCTATATATCTGTATATCTATTTGTGTGTGTGTGTGTATATATATATATATCTATCTATCTATCTATCTGTATGTCTATCTAACTTTCTATCTATCTTTCAATCTATATGTTTATCTATCTATTTTTTAGACTATCTATCTATCAGTAGATATATATATATATATATATATATTTGTCTATTTATCTAACTGTCTGTCTGTCTATAAATAAATAAATAAATATATATATATATATATATATATATATATATATATCTATCTATCTATCTATTTAACTATCTATCTATATGACGATTCTATCTATCTATCTATCTATACTTCTATCTATCTATCTATCTATCAAAATTTTTATTTATCTATCGAAATTTTTATCTATATATTTGTCTATCTATTTGCCTATCTATATATCTATTTAATTATCTATCAATAAATCTATTTATATGTTTATTTATCTGACTTTCTATCTGTCTATATATCTATTTGTCTGTATGTCTATCATCTATCTATCATATATAAATCTATCTATCGATCTATCTATCTATCTATCTGTCTGTCTATCTATATATTTATTTATCTGTATATCTATCTGTCTATATATATATATATAATTTTTTCTTTCTATCAATCTATCTATCAATTTAACTATCTATCTACATGTCTATCTATTTATCTATACATCTATCTGTCAATATATCTATCTTTCTATCTAGTTATCTAAATTTATATCTATCTTTCTGTGTATCTATTTTCCTATTTATATATTTATCTAATTATCTATCAATCTGTCTATCTAAAAATTTATCTATCTGACTTTCTATCTGTCTATATATATATATATATATCTGTCTGTCTATCAATCATCTATCTATCTATATATCTATCAATCTATGAATCAATCTATCTATCTGCCTATCTATCTATATGCTCTATATCTATCTATCTGTCAAGCATTCTATCTTTCTATATCTATGTTTCTATTGATCTATCTATCTATCTATCTATTTGTCTATCTAACTTTCTATCTACTTATCTATCTATCTATGTATATATCAACCTATCTGACTATTTATTTTCCTATCTATTTGTCTATCTATCTGTCTATCTATCTAATTGTCTAACAATCTGTATATCTATATGTTTATCTATCTGTCTATCTATTTATCTATTTGTATATCTATCTATCTATCTATCTTTCAGTCTATATATTTATCAATCTATCACTTTATCAATCTATTTCTATATCTTTATGTCTATATATCTGTATATCTATTTGTGTATCTATCTATCAATCTAACTCTATATATATATATATATATATATATATATCTATATGTCTATCCATCTATCTATCTTTTTATCTATATGTCTATCTATATGCTTATCTATCTATCTATATGTCTGTATGTCTATCTGTTTATCTATCTATCTATCTATTTATTTATCTATCTGTCTATCTATTTATGTATATTTATATCTATCTATCTATCTATATTTATATCTGTCTGTCTATCTATCTATCTATCTCTCTATCTATATGTGTTTATATATGTCTATATATCTATTAATATATATATATATCTATCAATATGTCTATCTATCTATTTATTTATCTGATTGTCTTTCTATCTATTTAGTTGTATATATGTGTCTATCTTTTTATATATCTTTATAACTATCTATGTATCTATCTATCTATTTATAAATTTGTCTATAATCTGTCTATCAATCTATCTATCAATCTATCTATCAATCTGTCAATCAATCTATCTAACATTCTATCTATCTATCTGTATATCAATGGGAATATAAATCTTTCTATATATTTGGCTATATACTTGTTTATCTAATTATCTAACTATCTATCAATCTATCTTATATCTATCTTTCTATGTAAGTAAATATCAATCTATCTATTAATCTATTTATCAATATATCTATGAATCAATCATTCTATCTATTAATCCATCTATTAATCTATATACCAATCTATCTATCTATCTATTTACTATCTATCCATATATATATATATATATATGTCTACCATCTATCTATTTATCTTTTAACCTATCTATCTAAATATCTATCTATATATCTATTTGTCTATCTATCTTTCTATATATCTATCTATTTAACTTTCTAATTTTCTGTGTCTCTATCTATATATCTATATATCTATTTATCTATTTGGCTATCTATTATCTATCAATATCTATCAATCTATCTATCAATATGTCAATCGATCTATCTAACATTCTATACATCTATTTGTCTATCTTTCTATCAATTTATTTTTCTATCTATCTTTCTATTTTTCTGTCGATCTATCTAGCTATTTATCTATTTATCTATCTATATATATATATATATATATATATATCTATCTATTATCTTTCTCTCTCTCTCTCTCTCTCTATCTATCTATTTATTAGTATATCTATTTTTCTATCTATCTATCTTTTTATCTATCAATCTATTGTTTAAATATGTGTGTATTTATATTTCTATATATCTGTCTATTTATCTGGTTATCTATCTATCTATTTTTTTTTCATCTATCTATCTATCTTTCTTTCTTTCAGTATATCTATCTATCTAATTGTCTATGTATCTAACTATCTATTTATCTATCAATGTATCTGTATATCTATCTATATATCAATATATCAGTTTATCTATCTGTCTATGTATATATCTATCTATTCGTTTATCTATCTATCTATCTATCTATCTTTCTATTTGTATTTGAATCTGTTTATCTATCTATCTATCTATCTCTCTGTGTGTGTGTGTGTGTGTGTGTGTGTGTATATATATCTATCTGTCTATTTAACTATCTTTTTTTATCTATTTCTCTATCTATCTTTCTATCTATCTATCAATCTATGTATCTATCTCTTTAACTATCTGTCTATCTATCTGTCTTTTTAACTATCTATCTATCACTCTATCTATCACTCTATCTATCAATATATCTATCAATCTGCCTATTAATCTATTTATCAATCTGTTGATCAATCTGTTAATCAATCAATCAATCAATTTATCTATCTGTTTATCTTTTTGTCTATCTCTGTAACATTTTATATACCTATCAATCAATAAATCAATCAATCAATCTAGCTATCTGTCTGTCTATCTATCTATCTATTTGTCTATCTATCTATCTATCTATCTATTGATATATCTATCTTTTTGTTAATTTATCTATCTATCTATGTATCTATGTCTATCTATCTATATATCAATTTTTCTATCTATATGTAAATCTTTATGTCTATATATCTATTTATCTTTCTAAATAATTATCTATCTATTTGTCTATCTATCTATCTATCTATATATTTGTTTATCTATCTACCTATCTCTCTATCTATCTATCTGTCTATATATCTATTTATATATCTGTCTATCTATCTATCTTTTATATGTCTATCTATTTGTCTAGCTATATATTTATCCATCTATCTATCTATCTGACTATCTATTTGTATATCTATCCATCTAATTGTCTATCTATCTATCTATCTATATATCAATCTAACAATTTTTTTGTCTAATAATATATCTATCAATCTATCTATTAAATTGTCTATAAATCTATCTATCAATCTCTCTATCAATCTGTCTATGTATCTATCGATCTATTTATCTATTTGTCTATCTATTTTTTACTTTATTTGTGTATATATCTAGTGATCTATCAAATGATCTATGTGTGTGTGTGTGTGTATCTATTTATCTTTCTATCCATCTATTTGTCTATATATCTATCTATATATCTATCTATCTATCTATCTGACTATCTATTTGCCTATCTATCCATCTAACTATTTATCAATCTATATATCTATATATCTATATATCAATCTATCTATTTCTTTGTCTAACAATATATCTATCAATCTATCAATCTATCTATTAAATTGTCTATAAATCTATCTATCAATCTTTCTATCAATCTGTCTATGTATTTATGTATCTATCGATCTTTTTATCTATCTATCTATTTTTTACAATATTTGTGTATATATCTACTAATTTATCTATCGATCTATATATCTATCTATCTTTCTATCTATTTGTCTATATATCTATCAATATATCAATCTATCTATATTTCTCTCAATCTATTTATCTATTAATCAATCAAACTATCAATCAATCAATCTATCTATCTATCTATTTGTATATATGTTTGTCTATCTATCTATCTATCTGTGTGTCTGTCTTTCTATCTGCATATCTTTATGTCTTTCTATCTTTCTATTTGACTATTTATCTATCTATCTATCTACCTACCTACATATCTTAGTATCTATCTTTCTATATATCTATTTATCTAACTTTCAGTCTATTTATCTATCTTTTTAACTATCTATCTATCTATCAAATCTATCTATGAACCTGTCATTGTATATTTCTATCAATTTTTTAATCCAACTGTCTATCAATATATCTTTCTATTTATATGTCTATCTGTCTATCTATCTATCTCTATCTATATTTATATTTTTCTAAATTTTTGTCTATCTATCTGTCTATCTATCAGTCTATCTATATGTATATCTATTTGTTCATTAATTTATCTATCAATCTATCTATTTATTTATCTATCTATTTGTCTATCTATGTATATGTCTATCTATCTGTCTATCACCCTATGATTCAACATGTCTATCAATATGTATATCAATCATTTTATCAATATGTCTATCAATCAATCTATCAATTTGTCTATCTTTCTGTCTATCTATCTATCTATCTATCTATCTTTTAATCTATCTATCTATTAGCATTTCAATCAATCTATCTTTCTATCTATCTATCTGTTTATCTATCTGTTTATCTATTTATTTATCTACATTTCTATATGTATATGTTGTTATCTTACATGTCTATCTATATTTCTATCTATCTTTCTATATGTATATCTATTCATTTATCTTTATATCTATTTCTTTGTCTATCAATCTATATGTCTATCTATCTATCATTATGTCTATCTTTTAAATTATCATTTTGTCTATATATATATATATATATATATATATATATATCTCTATCTGTCTGTCTATCTATCTATCTATCTCTCAATGAAAATGGTTCACGAGCTGGTATTGGATGAATAAGGGCTGCAAGTCTGAGGACTAGGAACTGCGATTGCTTTTGTTGACCATTTTTCAAGTAGGCATATTAAGTAAGAAGTCAAGACAGCTCCTATACCAGAGGGATCCGTGAGATCGATAGAAAGATGCATTTCTAGATCAATTGTTTTAATCTATCTGCCTATATTTATGTATATATATATATATACATATATATATATATATATATATATATATATATATATATACATATATATATATATATACATACATACATATATATATATATATATATATATCAATCTAATTATCTGTCTATTTATCTTTAAATCTATCTATCTAACTTTTTATCTATCTATCAGTCTATCTATCTTTCTATCTATCTTTTAATTTATCTAATTATCTAATAATTTATCAAACTATCTATTTATCTATCTAGCTGTCTAATCATCTATCAATCTATCTATTTATTTATTTATTAAACTTTCTATCTATCTAGTTTTCTATCTATCTATCTATATATTTATATATTTCTATCAATATGTCTATCTATCTCACTTCCTATCTTTGTTTCAGTCTATCTATTAATATGTATATTAATCTTTCTATTAATCTATATATAAATCTTTATATCAAACTTTCATTTAATCTATCTCTCAATCTAATTATCTATCTAAATATCTATTTTTATCTCTCTCTCTGTCTATCTTTCTATTTATCTATATATCTATCTATCTCTCTATCTATCTAATCATCTATATATCTATTTATGTATTTGTCTATCTATTTATCTTTATATATGTCTATCTGTCTGTCTATATATTTATCTATCTATCTATCTGACTATCTATTTGTTTATTCATCCATCTATCTATCTTTTAATCTATCTATATATCAATCTATCTATTTATTTATCTAACAATATATCTATCAATATATCTATCAAATTTCTATAAATCTATCTATTAATATTTCTATCAATCTGTCTATGTATCTATATATCTATCTATCTATTTATCTATCTATCTATCTATTTTTTACATTATTTGTGTCTCTATCTACCAATCCATCTATCTATCTATATATCTATATATCTATCTATCTAGCTATCTATTTATCTTTCTATCTATATATCTTTCTATCTTTCTCTCAATCTATCTATCTATTAATCTATCTATCTAACTATCAATCAATCATTCAATCAATCTATCTATCTATATGTTTGTATATGTATTTCTATCTACTTGTCTGTCTTTCTATTTGTATATCTTTATATCTTTTTATCTGTTTAACTATCTGACTATTCACTACAAGAAAATATTGATTTAGCTTGGGAATTTTAGCTAGGGATTAATCCCTAGCTAAATTGCGAGAGATTTGCTAGGGAATAACAAGGGATTAATGTTTTTTCATTAAAATAAAAATTTGCAATGGATTATTGACGGAATAATTTCGTAAATTCCACATCAGAAAAAAACAGAGAATTCAGCAATGGATTAGCTAGGAATTAGTGACGGAAAATTTTAGTAAATTCCACTCAAGAAAAGAATGGAATTTAGCAACGGATTTAACGATTAAAAATTTACGTAAATTCCACTCAAGAAAAGTGGGAAAATTAGCAACGGATTTAGCGACTGAAAATTTTCATAAATTCTGCTCAAGAAAAGCCGGGAATTTAGCGACAGATTTAGTGACAAGATTTCTCTAACTAATAACATTTGGAATTTAGCAACAGAATTTCCCTAGCTAATAAAAACTAGAAATTAACATGGATTTAGCGACAGAATTTCTCTAGCTAATAAAATCTAGAAATTAGCGACAAATTTAGCAACGAAATTTTTCTAGCTAATTAAATCCGGAAATTAGCAACGGATTTAGTGACTGAATTTTAATAGCTAATAAAATCCAGAAATTATTGATAAATTTAGTGATGGAATTTTACTAGCTAATAAAATATTGAAATTCGCAATGGTTTTAGAGACAGAATTTCCCGAGCTAATTATATCCATAACATAGAGATAGAGTTTAGCTATGGAATTCCATAGTTAATTACATTCTAAACATAGTGACAGATTTTAGCGGTGTTATTTCCCTAGCTAATTACATCCCGAAAATATAGCTATGCATTTAGAGACAAAATTTTCCTTGCTAATTACATACTTAATAGAGCGATGGATTTTAGCGACGAAACCTCTCTAGCCAATTACTTCCTGATTATAGTGATGGATTTTAGTAACGTAACTTTTCTAATTAATAAAATCCGGAATATATCAATAGATTAGCGCGGAAACTTCTCTAGCTAATTAAATCTGGAATATAGCGACAGATTTAGTGACTAAACTTTCATAGCTAATTAAATCCCGAACATAGCAACAAAATTTCCCTAGCGAATATTTAATTATTTAATTATTTTAATTTTTTTTAGTTTTAATATTTTATTTAATTTTGTTTATATAATGTATGTTAATGGTCTATAGATGAGTGATCATAGAGAGGTACATTCTCCTCATTAAATCATAAAAAATTAATATTATAAATAAATAATTTAAAATATATAAAAATACACAAAAAATTATATTAATAAGGACTAAAATATCGATTTTTATGATGTATAAATTTTTTAAAAAATTATGCAAAAAATATTTCTAAAATTTTTAATTAAGAACCTTAAAAATTTGTATTAAAGTAACATTAAATAATTAATTCTATAAGTATAATAATTTATTTCTATATTTTAAAAATTAAATTAACATACATTAAAAATTCTACTAATATAAATGTAAATTAATACATTTTATGATAAAATATCTGAATTGATGAATAAACTAGTAAATATTAATATGATTATTAGTATAAAAAAAATTTATCATTATAGGAAACTTTAAAAAAAAATAATTAATAAAAAATTTAATAATATTGAAATATAATAAAAATATAAATTTTTTCATTAAAGTTAAAAGAAAATAAATTAATATTTAAAAATAAATACATAGATATTTGTCCCTACTAAAATTTATAAGAATTAAATAATTGAGTAATATTTTTTCTATTAGCTTTTAACATTCTGTCTTTATTAAAATAATTACAATAACTTTATTTAATTATCTTATCACTTTAAGTAATTTTTTGATTTTTGAAAATTATAAATAATATCAAATAATATGAAATTTTATGCCTTTAAATTTATTACATATTATCTTCATATAAATTAATATGATGAATTCTTAAAAATTTATAACCATAAAATATAAATTTTTATATTTTTTTTCACATTAAGAGTATTTTATAACTCTTAGGAGAATGGCTAGAAGACAAATCATCTTTTCATGTATGTCTTATTATATGAAGTTTGTTAATTTTGTAGCTATTTGATATTTTTTTATAAGGCTAAACATATATATTTTTAAATTGTTTATATATTTATTGTTTAATTAATATTATTATAAAAAATTGTAAGGTGTTTATTATTAATTTGTACCTTGCTACACACACATTAATTTAATTGAAAAAATTTTAATAGTAAATAAAATAAATGAGTCTTTTTGAATTATATATATATAATATTATGTATTTAATGTTTTTATTATTAAAAATATAAATATTTTGAAAAAATATATAAGTTGTTATTTAATGTTTATTTTGTCGAGATTAAGTCCTCCATCTTTCTCTGGACATTTTCGAAGAATAAGCAACGCAACTCCTCCGTAATCCTCCATCCTTCTCTCGACACCGAAACAACATAAACATATTCGAATTAAATTATAATTTGTTATTGATTTGATGTACGTTTTCTATCCTAATTCTTCATTGATTATCTTAAAGCGTATTGATTCTGTTAGTTTTTTTTTTCGAAATTCTTCTTCTTTAATCGTATACATTAATTTAATTATACTTATTGTAATACATACCTAATGCATTTGTGTTGTGTTGGGCAGTA
Organism: Sapria himalayana; assembly: GCA_029783825.1. Classification (NCBI taxonomy): domain Eukaryota; kingdom Viridiplantae; phylum Streptophyta; class Magnoliopsida; order Malpighiales; family Rafflesiaceae; genus Sapria; species Sapria himalayana. Next base: position 409,404 of record JAREIK010003080.1, on the reverse strand, counting down.
GATATGCTTATATAAACTTAATTTATGTATACTTTTTTAAAATACATATTCTCTTAATTTAATTATACTTGGATTGCTTATATAAACTTAATCATATATAACACAAAATAGGTGTTTTGTGTTGGGTAGTGTGTATATAACACATAAATATATAGTCTATTTTATTATATCTATAACTATAAAAATAGTTTTCATAAGCATAAATATATATAAATATTACAACATATATTTAATATATATATATATATATATCTATATATTTCTATCATAATTTTATAAATGATACATTCAATATACATGTGTATTTCAGATATAATTAGTATTATACTTATAACATTATATACATATTTTACACAAAATAAGATATATTGACTTTATAATAGGATTTTAATAATGTATGTTTGAAATTTGTAATTCATCATTATAAAATATACGTATAATAAATTTGCATAATGAAAATATCTATTATTCCATAATGCCGTGCCTACCCAATGAGTATAATTAAATTAATATCTGTAAACTTTATTTTATACATGGCTTTATGTATAGGGAAAAATACACACTCTTATAAAAATGTAAGAGTGTATTTAATATCTGTAGATTTCAAGTATAGTCACATTAATATCTGTTAATGTCAAATTAATATCTGTAAATATTTATTGACTAGTTTTCAATTAGTTCAAATTAAAATGTAATAGGCTTTATGCATACAGATACTAATTTACAAGACATTTAAATACATGTATATATTTGACTATATTTTAATTACTATGTTTAATTAAATTCCGCATAGGCTCTCTTATAAATACCCTAGCATTGACTATCAATATGATTCATACTGGATTAAAATATATAAAATATCCAGCTCATCTGACATATATTATTTCTTACATGAATTGATGTCGATGATTTTTTGTTGGGTTTGAGATGTTCCACCTATATGGATGAGTAGATCTAAAATATTTTATTACAGCTATAGCCATTAACTCATAAATTGTATACCCATGGAGTTGATACTATTTACTTATTGTAAGCTAACCATTGAATTGTAAACTCGAGTAAACAATAGAAACTATTTACTTATTGTAAGCTTAGATAATGAAGAAACTTTGATAATTAATCCAAATAATCAATATCTATAAAATGATAATCTAGAATTATATAAATTCTTCCATCACAACTATAAAATTGTGGGTGTTTGAGAAATCATTCTTTTTGGCACACAATTACATTCCTTCACATACCTTGCAAGCTATCCTTGGAGTCCAAGGTGCTAAACCTCTAAATCACTAACGTGATCTTCATATATTTCACTATCTTGGATTGTCTCAGCCTTTGTTCTTAAATAATTACAAAAATTTATCTTTCTCTAGTTCTAAAGCTATATCAAAAATTTTCTCATATATGATTGCTTCATAAATATCAACATCTGATTCGATTCTTAGCCATTTTCCAAAAAGGTCAATTTTTTTCATTGTTATTCATAATTTTGTTAACAAATATTACTAAGTTCTCAATATTAGTGGTATATTAAGCAACAATCACACTAGCTTGAGTTAATCTTAAAAAACCCTTCATGTCTTTTTTCTTCAATGGGATGCTTGAAATTATTAAAACATTACTACATAGCTTATAAATTATGCAACTATTTTTCTAAGCATCGGTTAATTTTTTTCCCTAAAGATTTAGTTCATCCATTATCATAATTTCTTATATAAATTCTTTAGTCCTTTGCGGTTCAACCATTACTAGGAAATGTCTTGCTTGATCTCTTACTAATTTTCACAAAATACTCATTAGTTAGCTGCATCATTCTTTCATAAATAGGCATTACTCTATTACTCTCTCTCACTCTCTCTCAATCTATCTCTCTCTCCATCTCTCTCTCTCAATCTCTCTCTCTCTCTCTCTATCTCTCTCTCTCTCTCTCTCTCTCCCCATCTATATATACACACACACACACACACACACACATATATATATATATCTCTCTCTCCATCTTTCTCTCTATATCTCTCTCTCCATCTCTCTATCCCTCTCCATCTCTCTCTCTCTCTCCATCTTTCTCTCCATCTCTCTCTCTCTCTCCATCTTTCTCTCCATCTCTCTCTCTCTCTCCATCTCTCTAGCTCTCTCTCTCCATCTCTCTCTCCATCTCTCTCTCCATCTCTCTCTCTCACTCTCTCCAATTCTCTCTCTCTATCTCTCTCCATCTCTCTCTCTCTCTCTCTCGCTCTCTCTCTTCACTCTCCTCTTTCTCTCTCTCTCTCCATCTCTCTCTCTCTCTACATCTTTTTCTCTCCATCTCTCTCTCTCTCTCTCCCTCTCCCTCCATCTCTCTCTCTCTTTCTAACTCTTTCTCCTCTCTCTCTCTCTCTCTCTTTTTCTCCCTCTCTCCCTCTCTCCCTCCCTCTCTCTCTCTCTCTCAACTTTTCCTATGCCACAATAATGAGACGTCTTCTTTACATAATATCATTATTAATTTTGATCATATTGTAGGTTTACATTATTTTCTCTTTACTTGACATGTGTGGAAAAGTGGATTCAACTTTAAATATGACTATTTTTTTTTATTCATGTGTTGGATGAAATCATTTCAGATATCTCATAATTTTTTCATAGTATTTCATGAGAAACAGCACCATATAAATTGAAACAACAAGCAATTGAAATAAATGAACGTATTGTAGTTATGGAGGCTGAAATAAAAAAGAAGGATGAGCAAATATCTCATTTGAAGGAATAAATATATGAAATTAAAGAATAGAAGAATGAGCAGATATCTCAGTTGAAGGAAGAAATATATAAAATTTAAGAATAGAAGGATGAGCATTATACTAATTTGATGGAAGAAATGCAAGAAATAAAACAAATTAATGATGAGATGAAAGAAATTAAGAATGTAATGTAATAGTAGATGTCCTATATGGAGTTAAAGTTAGCGGCAATGAACCAACATAGAGCACTCCGAGATCCAACGAAACCTCACAGGAGAGGCTAGAATTCCCTACAAATTATGAAGATGATTTCATATGAGAATTATTTCTGAACTATTATTTATTTTTGTCTATCTGTAGCAAATAATTATGATATTTTTTATAAGGTTTCAATTTTTTTATTCTAGTTTAGTTCTTTTCTTTTCGGATTAACTTAATTATGAATCTTTGCAGGACACATTATATGACACACACAAAAATTCTGATTAAGAACATCGGGACATTGCCATGATCCTTCCAATGCATGGGTCCCATATTTATCGATTTCAGTTTTTTCAAAAAAAGCGCAAGCTTATTTTATCTTTATTATTCTTAAAACATCTTATTTTTGCACTCTCTTTATCTCTAAACATAATTGCTGGATATCTTTTGGGTTTTTTTTAATGATGTATGACAATCAACTTTAATTTGTGTTTGTTCATGTCTATAATAAATATATTATATATATATGTGAATATGTTAGTGTGTCTCCGAATTTTTTGGATAGAGTTTTAGACTATTATAGCTATGTAAAAGGCTATATTTAGTATGGGAAGAAGCGGCAGCGGTGGTAGCAGCGGCAGCGATGGAAGCAATGGTGACGACAGTAGTGGCAGTGGCAACAGGGGCGGCGGCTACAGTGGTAGTAGTGGTAGTTGCGGCAGTAGTGGTAGCGGCAGTAGCAGTGGCAGCAGCTTATAGCGGAGGCAGCAGTGACATCGGGGGTAGTGGTGGTTGTAGTGGTTGCGGCAACGGCGACATCAGCGATAGTGGCGGTTGTAGTGGTTGCAGCATAATTAGTGCCAGTGGCAGCAGCAACAGCAACGATGGCAATAGTTATAGCACTGGCAACTGTGGTAGTGGTGGCAGCAGCTACAACACAGTCAATGGTGGCAGCAGCTGCAGCATTGGCAAAGGTGGCAGCAGTTATAGCATAGGTAGTGGTGGCAGTAGCTGCAGCACCGGCAAAGGTGGCAGTAGCTACAGCACCGGCAAAGGTGGCAGCACAAAAAGTAGCGGCAACAACGGCAACATTGGTAGTGGTAGTAGTGGCGATGGTGATAGCAGCAGTGGTAGCGGTAGCAACAGCAGTAGCGGTAGCAGTAGCAACAGCGGCAGCGGTAGCAGTAGCGGCAGTAGGAGTAGTAGCGGTAGCAAGGCAACAGTAGTGGTAGCAGTAGTAGCAATAGCAGTAGTGGTAATAACGATAGTAGTGGCAGTGCCAGTGGCAGCAGTGGCAATGCCAGCTATAGTGGCAGCGGCAGCGACAGTGATAGTGGCAGCGGGAGCGACAGCGGCGGCAGCGACAGCGACAGTGGGAGCAGCAGTGGTAGCGATAGTGGGAGCAGCAGCAATGGCAACAAATGTGGTATATACGTACGGATAAATTTAGTATATACATACATATAATACTACAGTATTTTATGTACATATATACTGAGTATATTTGTATTCAGTATATATGTACACATATTACCTGTAGTTTTTATGTACATATACTGTAGTAAAATATGTACAAGTGAAATGCTAGTAAATATTTACATATATACTACAGGATTATATATTGATCAAAGCATATCTTTTTTTTTATTTTAATTTAATTGAGTGGTTTAAATTTCTTACAAATATGATACCGTATTATTCCTCATACAAAGCTTGTATAAATGATGAGATTTTTCACTAGATAAAATGTACCATGACTCAGACAGCTTTGTTGCAGTAGAAAAATGGTTATCACAAGAGTAGAGGGAAAGAAAGAAACGTCAATGAATGAATATACTATATTTTATGCACTATCGGTAGAAACATTGATGAATAAGATGTAATAAAATTCTATTTTTTTCTTTCAATTTTGTAAAATATTGAATTATAATAAGTTATTTATTGATTTTGTTTTTATTTTTATATATTATTTATAGTTTCATTTTTATTCAATTTGATTTTAAAATATTAAATTATTTAATTAAAAAAATTTAAAATAAATTAAATTCTGAAAATAATTTTGAAATTAAAATAGCTAGGGAAAAATCCCTTGCTAAATTAGTAGGGGAAATCTTTATTTAGATAGGGACCATTTCCGTCGCTAAAATTTAGCGACCATCACTTTAGCTTGGGAATCTTTCGTTGCTATTTTCGTTTAGCAACGGAAAATCTCATTTAGTTTGTTAATTTAGCTAGGGAATTTATTTTTTTAGCAAGTGATTTTTCCGTCGCTAAATTTTTAGCTAGGGATATTTTTCTTCGCTAAATTTTAGTGACCAGTACTTTAGATAGGGAACTGACCCATCGTTAATCCATTGCTATATCCCATTTAGCGACGGAAAATGCTCATTTAGCTAAGGAATTGTCCCTAACTATATGAAATTTTTCTTGAAGTGATCTATCTATCTATCTATCTACTTACATATCTTAGTATCTATATTTCTTTATATCTATGGATTTTATCTTTCTGTCTATCTATCTATCTGTCTATCTGTCAATCTACCTATTTGTCTATCAATCTGTCTTTCAACATATCTATCAATCTAACTATCAATCACTCTATCAATTCTATATATCAATATAGCTGTGTATATTTCTATCTATTTTTTTAATCTAATTGTCTATCTATCTATCTATCTATATGTCTATCTGACAATCTATCTATTTGTCTATCTATATTTATATTTTTCTATCAATCTGTCTATTTATCTTTATATCTATCTATCTATCTTTTTGTCTATCTATATGTAAATCTATTTGTCTATCTTTTTATCTATCAATTTATCTATTTATCTATCTATCTATCTATTTGTCTATCTATCTGTCTATCAACATATCATTCAACCTATCTATCAATATGCATATCAATCATTTTATCAATATGTATATCAATCATTCTATCAATCTGTATATCTTTCTGTCTATTTGTCTTTCTATGTAACTCTCAATCTATCTATATGTTTATCTATCTATCAATTAGTATATCTATCTATCTATCTATCTGTCTATCTATCTTTCTATCTATTTATCTACATTTATATCTGTATATGTTTTTATCTAACTACATGTCTATCTATTTGTCAATCAATCTGTCTGTCTATTTGTATATCTATTCATTTATCTTTATTTTTATTTCTCTGTCTACCAATCTATATATCTATCTATCTATCATTCTGTCTATCTTTTAAATTATCATTTTGTCTGTCTATCTATCTATCTATTTGTCTATCTTTCTATCTATCTATCTCTCATTGAATCTATGTATATGTCTATATTTATGTCTATATATATATATATATATATCAATCTAACTATCTGTTTATATATCTTTCAAACTATATATCCGATTTTCTATATATCTATCTGATTATCTATCTTTCTATCTATCTAGTAATCTATCTAACTATCTAATAATTTATCAAACTATTTATTTATCTATCTAGCTGTCTAATAATCTATCAATCTATCTATTTATCTATCTATTAAACTTGTGTATATCTACTTTTCTATCTATCTATCTATCTATATATTTCTATCAATATTTCTATATATCATACTTTCTATCTATATTTCAATTTATCTATTAATATGTCTATTAATATTTCTATTATTATGTCTATCAATCTTTATATCAATCATTCTATTAATTGTTCTATCAATCTAATTATCTATCTATCTGGCTGTTTGTCTATATATATATATATATATATATATCTATCTATCTATCTGTCAATATATCTATCTCGCTATATATTTTTATATATTTCTATCTATCAAATAATCTATCTATCTATCTATTTATATATCTATGAACTATCTATCTTTCTATATGTCTATTTATCTATTTATCTATCTAAAAATCTATTATCTATATATCTATCTATCTATCTATCAACCTATTAATCTAGCAATATATCTATCAATCTATATATCTATCTGTCCATCAATCTGTCTATCAATTTATCTATTAAATTTTCTAACAATCTATCTATCAATCAGTCTATCAATCTATCTATCTACTTGACTATCTATCTATCTATTTGTCTATCAATTTAACTATCTATTTATCTATATAACTATATATTTATCTATTTGTCTATTTATCTATCTATCTATTTCTCTATCTATCTATCTATCTATCTCTCTATCTATCTATATTATATATATATATATATATCTATCTATCTTTCTATCTATCTATTAATCTAATCTATCTATCTATTTGTCTGTCTATATTTCTAAATCTCAAAATATCTGTCTATCTCTCTATCAATCTGTATATCAATCTCTCTCTATATATCTTTCTATATGTCAAAATATTTGTATATCTAGATGTATGTCTATCTATCTATCTATCTGTATGTCTATATTTTTATCTATCGATCTATCTATCTATCTATCTTTATGTCTATCTATTTGTCTATCAATATATCTATAAATCTATCTATCTGTCTATCTATCTTATCTATCTTTGTGTCCATCTATCTGTATATCTATCTATCATCTGTCTTTTTATTTATCTATCTCTCTATATTTATATCTGTCTATATGCCTATCTATTCGTCTATCTATCAATTTATTTGCACATCTATCTTCCTATCTATTTGACAATCTATTGGTCTATCTATCTAGATATATTTGAATACATTAATTGAATCTATCACAATAGGTAAAGCATGATTAGAAAAATGGTAGCTTGTATAAGCTATTTTAATCCTTCCTCATGCCTAGTTACTCTTTAGGTTGTGTTTTATTGGTTAGAATTGAAGAGGGATATGATTTGATGATATTTAAACAAAGTAGGATTTATAATATCATTTTGGATTTAAAAATCTTATGAATTAGCATGGAATAAACTTAGAGTTTATAGTAATTTATTAGTAACTACCAATTAAAATTGATATATTTTCAAATCCAATTTTCAATTTATTGTGGAATTCAAATAATGGACGTATATGTTATTCCATTTGCTCTTCAATTTCATGACTTATTCAAATGATAAAATAAATATATTTATCTATCTAATAAGATATCGCATCTTTATGTGACGACAAAAATCTATCCAAATACTAAGAACAAAGAGCCTCGAATTCAAGATTTATCATCCACGATCTCTTCAATCTTTTAAGGTAAGATTGTCAAGATAAGATATTGGTAAGATTTGTTTTCTTATCTAGCTTTCGTATTTTAAATGATTCTATATATTAGGATAAGATAAGATAGATATGTAAATCACATTCATGCCCAAGTACAAAAGGCTTTCGCTTTAACATGATATATAAAAAAAATAAATATCTCAACAATTTTACCTAATAACTTTGAAGAGACTATGTTTGAAGAGACATTGTAATACAAAAATTTTTCAAGTTATCAATCATCTTAAAATATTATTCTCTCATAAATAAATTTAACTTCAAAGTTATTTTGAAACTAATATTAGTATTTATATAATTACACAACACATTTGTAAAAGATAATATATGCAATGAAAATAATATACAAAAATATCTATATGCAATCCCTCATCCTTCTAATCCTACCACCCAAAGATTAGTATTATAAAATAATTTTAAAGCCATAAAATTTAATATTATTTGATATAATTTATAATTTATAAAATTTCAAATATTACTTAAAGTGAGCAGATCATTAAAAAAAATTATATTTATTATTTTAATGAAAATAGAATATTAAAAGCTAATAGTAAAAATCTCACTCAATTATTTAATTCTTTTAAATTTTAGTAGGTAAAAAAATAAAGCTTGAATTCAAATCAACTAATGTTCAAATTTAATTTTTTTAGACCAAAAAGATATCATTAGTAATATTTTAAATAACTTTTTTTAACCCCTAAAAAAATACTTGAAGTGTTATTTTAATAACCACTCGGGGATATTTTTTTTAAATCATTAATTTTTTTTGATGTAATCAAAAAATCTATGTGTTTATCTTTAAATATCAATTTATTTTCTTTTAAATTTTATGAAACATTTAATTTTTTTTATAATACAAGCTTTTTAAATCTTTTAGTAATTATTTTTTAAAAATTTCTAATAATCATAAAAATATTTTTTTAACTTAAATAATATAAATATTTACTTTTTATTTTGTAATTCAGATATTTTTGTAAATATTTTTTATTTAATCAAACAATTAATTATTTTAGCTTTTTATTAGTATAAATTTTTATGTATGTTCATTTATTTATTAAAATATATTTAAAAATGAGTATAATCATAGAATTAATTATCTACTATTTTTTTAATACAAATATTTAAATTTTATAATCAAAAATTTTAGAAAAATTTATGTATAATTTTTTTAAAATTTTATAATAATAATAAAAAGTTATTTTAATCTTTATTAATATAAATTTTTTTCATATTTATATATATTTGAAATTATTTTTTTATAATATCATATTTTTATAATGATTTGAGGAGGTGTCTTTCATGGATTCCTCATCCATAGATGAGTAAAAACCTTCAATATACAAAATTACAACAAGTAGTAAAACAAGTAATATATAAAAAATAAAAAAATAAATCAATATAGATTAATGACAGAAATAATCCCCAGCTGAAATAGTTAGGGAAAATTCACTAGCTAAATGCATATATTTTTTGAAAATATTCATTCAAGGACTAATCACTTGCAATTAATAAATAATCATGAAAATATTTTTTCAGATAATTATTTAGTGATGGAACTTGTCTCAATCTAATTAACTAGGGAAAGTTCATTGCTAAAGATATTGCTAAAATTGCAGCAAATCTTTGCGTAAAAATCTACAATAATATTGACTTGGGATATTTTTCAATTGAAAATTTCCATCTCTAATCTGTCACAAATTAATCACAAATTTGTAATTCAATGTAAAATCTAACATCTCTTGATATTCCCTAGCTAATCCCGTGCAAATTATATAGGAATTATTTTTTTAGCTAAATTTTTATAGCTAAAGAAATATTTTATTATAGTGTTTTTTATATATTTGTCTATTTATTTTTATATCTATTTGTATAACTATATGTCTATCTATCTATATATTTATCTATCTATGTATATGTCTAATTATCTATCTATCTTTCTATATTTCTAGCTATTTTTCTATCAATTAAACTATCTATATGTCTATATATCTATCTATCTATATATCTAACAAAATTTCTAACTTGCTAACTAACTATCTATCTATTTATCTATCTATCTAACAATCTATATATCTATCTATCTGCCTGTATGTCTTTCTATTTGTCTATCTATCTATCTATTTGTGTATATATTTATCTATATATCTATCTCTCTAACTATCTATTTGTTCTATCTATCTATCAATCAAGCAATCTATCAATCTATCTATCTATCTATCTGTTTGTTTGTCTGTCTATCTATATGTCTATAAATCTATTTATATATCTATCTATGTACCTATCTATATATCTATCTATTTGTGTATCTATTTGTTTATCTATTTGTGAATCTATTTTTTTATCTATATGTCCATCTATCTATTTATCTATCTATCTATCTATTTTTATATATAAATTAATATATATATATATATATATATATATATCTATCTATCTATCGATCTATTTGTTTATCTATCTGACTATCCATCTACATATATATCTATCTATCTATATATCTATCCGACTATCTATCTATCTATCTGTTAGTTTATCTATCTATCTATATATGTGTCTATCTATCTATCAAACTTTTTATCTGTCTATCTATATATCTATCCATCTATCTACCTATCTATATATCTATCTATCTATATGTCTGTTTGCCTATCTATCTGTGAACTTTTTTGTCAATCTATCTATCTATAATCTATCAATCAATCAATTTATCTATTTGGCTATCTATTTGTTTATCTATCTATCTATCTATGTGTCTAATTATCTATCTATCAATATATCTTTCTATATAATTATCTATCTATCTATCTATTTGTCTGTCTATCAATATATCTATCTATATATCTATCAATATATCTATCTATATATCTATCTATATATCTATATATATATATTTGTGTATTTTTTTGTCTAACTATATATATATATCTAACTATCTATCTATCTAACTACCTGTGTATCTATTTTTCTATTGATTTGTCAATCAATCTATCTATCTATCTATTTGACTATCTATTTGTCTATCTATTTGTTAATCTCTTGTCTATAAATTTATCTATATATATATATATATATATAAATCAATCATTCAATCTATCTATTATCTGTCTATCTATCAAATTGCCTATCTATCTATTTATTTATATATATCTATTTATTTATCATTCTATCTATGTATCTTTATGTATGTCTATATGTCTATAGTTCGATCTATCTATCTATCTATCTATATATTTCTAATCTATCTATCTATTTGAATTTCAATTTGTCTATATATCTGTCTGTCTATATATTTGACTTTTTATCTATGTAAATGTCAATCTATTTGTCTGTCTATCTATTTGTATATCTATCTCTCTATCTGTCTATATATCTGTCTATCTATCTGAATGTATTTCTACCTATTTATTTGTCTCTCTATCTTATATCTATCTAACTATTTATCAATCAATCAATTAATCTATCTATCTAACTATCTCTTTGTCTATCTATCTAATTTGTTGATTTGTCTATCTATCTATCTATCTGTCTATCTATATATTAATCTATATCTCTTTATTTTTGGGTATCTATGTGTAGTCTATCTAATTGTATATTTGTATGATTAACAAACTAACTATTTGTTTGTCTATTTGTGTATCAATGAGTCTATATATCTATCTACCTATTTTTTTATCTATCTATCTATCTATCTATAATTTTGGTTGTCTATTTATCTATCCATCCATCCATCTATCTTTCTTTGTATCTATCTATATAAATATTTGTCATTCTATCTATGTATCTATCTGTCCGTCTGTCTATCTATCTATTTGGATGTCTATCTCTCTATAGATCTGCCTATCTATCTATCATCATATTTGTCTAACTATCTATCTGTTTGTTTGTATATTCGTGTGTCATCTATCTATATGTTTGTCTATCTTTTTATCAATATATTCATTTTTCTATCTATCTATCTTTTTGTTTATCTGTCTATCTATCTGTCTGTCTATTTTCTATTTATTTATCTTTAAATCAATCAATCAATGAATCTGTCTATCTATCTATCTATTTCTCTATCCTTCTATTTATTATTATTTTTATTCCTATGTCTATCTATCTGTCTAATTATCTATCATTCAAAAAGTATATTAATCAGTCTATCAATCAATCTATCTATCAAACAATCTATATGTCTATCAATTTACCTATTAATCTATCTTTCAATCTATCTATCTATATGTTTATCTCACAATCTATCTATCTATCTATCCATCTACTATAAAAAATATATATATCTAGCCATGTATCTATATGTCTGTCTATCTATTTGTCTATTTTTCTATCTATTGATTTAACTTACTATCTATCTATCTTTCTATATATATATATATATATATATATGTATCTATCTCTCTGTCTATATGTATATCTCTCTATGTATCTATCTATCTATCATCATTTCTATTTATCTATCTTTCTATATATATGTTTATCTATCTATTTGTCTATTTGTCTATCTATGTGATGTTTGTCTATCTATCTCGATATATATCTTTCTATGTATCCCTATTTCTTTCTTTATGTTATTTGTCTATTGATCTGTCTATAAATCATGTATATTTATTTTTCTATCCATCTATCTAACTATCATTCTTTCAATTTATCGATCTATCTATCTATTAGTCAATCAATCAATTGATCTATCTATCTATCAGTTAATCAATTAATCAAGCTATCAATCAATCTATTTATCTATCTATCTGTCTGTCTGTCTACAAATCTATCTATCAATCTATATATCAAACTAATTATCAATTTATCTTTCAATATTTTTATTAATCTGTCAATCAAACTGAATATATATCTAACTATGTATTTTTCTATCTATTTACCAATCAATCTATTTTTCTAATTCATTATCTATTAGTCTATCTATATGTCTATCTGTCTATCTATCCATCTATCTATCCATCCATCTATCCATCTATCTATCCATCTATCTATCCATCTATCTATCCATCTTACTATATGTCTATCTATCCTCTATCTATCTATCTATATACATGTCTATCAATCTATCTATTGACGTATCTATCATTGTGTCTTTATAATTTTCTAACTATCTTTTGATCTATATGTATATCTATCAGTCAATTTGTCTATCTATCTATTTATCGATCTATCTATATACCTAGTTGTCTATCTATATGTATATCTATTTGTTTATCTGTATATCTATCTGTCTATCTATATATCTATCTATATATCTATCTATCTATCTATATATCTATCTATCTAACTATCTGACCTATCTATAAATATATCTATTTATTTGTTATATATCAATATAATAATCTATCTATCTATCTGTTAGTTTATCTATCTATCTATATATCTATCTATCTATCTATCTATCTATCTATCTGTTTTATAATTTATCTATCTATCTATCTATTTTTATAACTATCTGTCTATCTTTTTATCTATTTGTTGATCTATCTGTATATCTATCTATCTAACTATCATTATATCTATCTATCTATCTATTAATCTTCCTATCTATTTATATATATATATTTGTTTAGCTGTATATCTATCTATATTTTTACCTATCTATCTGTCTAAATATATATATATATATATATTTCTTTCTTTTTACCTATTTATCTATCTATCTATTTATCATTCTATCATCTATCTATGTCTTTTTATCTATTTATCTATCTATCTATCTAATTATCTGCTTATATATATATATATATATATATATATATATATATATATCTATATGTCTGTCTGTCTACTATGTATCAATCTATCTATCTATCTATTTGTATTTCTATATCTCTATCTATCTATCTATCTTTTTGTATATCTATCTGTCTATCTATCTATCTATGTGTATGTATGTCTATCTATCTAACTATCTAATTATATATCTTTATCTCGGTCAATCTATATATCTATCTGCTTATTAAAATTTGTATATGTATCTATTTATCTATATATCTTTATATTGGTCTATCTATAAATTTGTCTATTTGTCTGTCTATTTGTTTGTTTATCTGTCTATCTATCTTTCTATCTGTCTAGCTATATATCTATCTATCTATCCACATATCTGTTTATATGTCTATCTTTCTATATGTTTATCTATTTGTCTATCTATTTGTAGGTTTATATATTTGTCTATTTGACTAAATATCTATATATCTTTCTTTCTATCTATTTATCTTTGTTTCCAATGGTCTATATGTATATTTATTTGTTTGTTTATCTTTATGCCTATCTGTCTTTCTATCTATCTCTCTGCCTATATTTCTATCTATATAATTATGTCTATTCATCTATATGTCTATATGTCTATCTATCTATCTATCTATCTATATATCTATCTTTCTATCTCTTTCTTTATCTATATGTCTCTTTATTTGTCTTTCTATTTATCTATCGATCTATTTGTGAATTGGTTTGTCTATCTATATATCTATTTATATATCTATCTGTCTATTTGTCTATCTATTTATCTAGTTGTCTATCTATTTTTCCTTCAATCTGTCCATCTATCTATCTATCTATATATATACATATATATATATATATATATATATATATATGTAGATCTTTCTGTCTATGTATATGTCTATCTATCTATCTATCTTTTTGTCTACTTATTTTAATATTTATCTAATCTAGCTAGCTAATTATTTATCTATTTATAAATCTATCTATTTATCTTTCATTCAATCAATCTATCTATATATCTATTTGTATGTCTAATAATATATCTATTGATCCATGTAATTATATATCTATTTATCTATCTATCTTACAATTTATTTTAAAATCTATCTATCTATCTATTTGTCTATCTGACTATCTATCTATATATCTATCTATTTGTCTATTTATCTATCTATTTATCTATCAATCAATATTACAAAATGTCTATCAATTAGTTTATCAATATGTTTATTAATCTATCTATCTATCTGTCTATCTATTTATTTATCTGCCTATCTATCTACGTATCTATCTATATTTCTGTTTATCTATCAATCAATTTGTCTAACATTCTTTATGTCTATCTGTTTGTATATCTATCCATCTATTTGTATATCTTTCTATTTATCTATCTGACTATCTATCATATATATTTCTATCTTTCTCTCAATCTATTTATCTATTTATCTATTTGTACATCTTTATGTATATTTACTTATCTTTTTCTCTATCTATCTATCTATATATTTATTTTTCCATCTTTCTGTGTAATAATTTGTTTATCTATCTATCTTTCTGTCTATATTAATATATATATATATATATATATATATATATATATATATATGACTATCTACCTATCTATCAATAAGTCTATTTATCTATCCATCTATATGTCTGTTTATTAATCTGCCTGTCTATCTATCTATCAATCTTTTTATCATCCTAACTATAAATTTGTCTATCAATATATCTATGAATTGGTATATCAATCTATCTAAACCTGTGTAAAAATCTGTCTATCATCCTCTTTAACAATATGTATATCAATGTATCTATGAATCTATTTATCAATCTATCTAACAATCTATATATCGATCTGTCTATCTATATATATATATCTATCTTTCTATGTTTCTAAATTTTTATCTGTCAGTCTATCAATCTATGTATCTATCTATCTATTTGTCTATCTATCTGTCTATCCATCTATATATTTATATCTCTATGTGTTTGTCCTTCTTTCTATCTGTCTATCTATCTATCTATTTGTATATCTATATATATGTTTATTTGGTTGTCTATCTATCTATCTGTGTGTATATCGGTCTGCATATCATTATACCTATCTGACTGTCTATTTGTATGTTTATCTATCTATATGTCTACCTGGCTATTTATCTGTTTGTCATTCTATCTATCTATCTATATGTCTATCTATCTGTCTATTTATCTCTCAATGATCTGTATATGTATTTATCTATATATCTATCGGTATATCTATCTGTATGTATGTATATCTATCTATCTGTCTATCTATCTATATCTATTTATCTATATGTCTATCTATCTGAATATCTTTCTATCTATTTATTTGTCTATATGTCTATCTATCTTTTTATTAATCTATCTATCTCTTTGTCTATATCTCTATCAATCTATTTGTGTATCTATCTATCTATTTGTCTATCTATCTATCTATCTATTTATCTATCTATATATTTATCTATCTATCTTTTTGTCTATCTATATATCTATTTATCTATCTATTTATCTCTCTATCTATCTATATATCAATTATTTTATCTGTTTATCAATCAATCAATCTATCTATCTATCAATTTTTTGATCTATCTGTCTTTCAATCTATCCATCAATTTGTCTACTAATCTATCTATTAATCTTACTATTAATCTGTCTATCAATCAATTACTAAATATATTTTCAATCTCATTATCAATCTATCCATCTATCTATCTATCTATATGTTTTTCTATCTATATATTAGTCTGTCTATCTGTCTCTCTATTTGTCTATCTATATGTCTATCTATATGTCTATCTATATGTCTAACAATATTTTTATCTATCTATCAATCTGTATGTCTTTTTACCTAGCTTTCTATCTATCTGTCTATCTGTTTGTCTTTCTATTATTCCAAGTATCTATTTATATGTCTATCTATTTGTCTGTATATCCATCTATCTATCTATATGTCGACCTGCCTATCTATCTATGTCTCAATTTGTCTATCTACCTATTTATATATTTATTTGTCTATCTATCTTTATATCAGTCTATATATATGTTTTTCAATATGTCTGTCTATGTGTCTACATATATTTCTATCAATCTGTAATTTTGTCCATCTATATATTTGTCTATTTATCTATCTATCTATTTATCAATCTATCTATTTATCTACCTATCTATTTATCTATGTATTTTTCTATCTATTAATTTATCTACTCTCTATCAATATGTTTTTATATTTGTCTATCAATCTATCCATCAATTTGTCTACTAATCTATCTATTAATCTTACTATTAATCTGTCTATCAATCAATCACTCAATATATTTTCAATCTCATTATCAATCTATCCATCTATCTATCTATCTATATGTTTTTCTATCTATCTATATATTAGTCTGTCTATCTGTCACTCTATTTGTCTATCTATATGTCTATCTATATTTTTATCTATCTATCAATCTGTATGTCTTTTTACCTAGCTTTCTATGTATCTGTCTATCTATTTGTCTTTCTATTATTCCAAGTATCTATTTATATGTCTATCTATTTGTCTGTATATCCATCTATCAATCTATATGTCGACCTACCTATCTATCTATGTGTCAATTTGTCTATCTACCTATTTATATATCTATTTGTCTATCTATCTTTCTATCTTTCTATCTATATGTTTTTCTATATGTCTGTCTATGTGTCTACATATATTTCTATCAATCTGTAATTTTGCCTCTCTATATATTTGTCTATTTATCTATTTATCTATCTATTATCTACCTATCTATCTATTTATTTGTCTATCTATTTATTTATATACTCTCTATCAATATGACTATATATCTGTCTATCAATCTATCCATCAATTTGTCTACTAATCTATCTATTAATCTTACTATTAATCTGTCTATCAATCAATCACTCAATATATTTTCAATCTCATTATCAATCTGTCCATCCATCTATCTATCTATCTATATGTTTTTCTATCTATCTATATATTACTCTGTCTATCTGTCACTCTAATTATCTATCTATATGTCTATCTATATGTCTATCTATATGTCTATCTATATTTTTATCTATCTATCAATCTGTATGTCTTTTTACCTAGCTTTCTATTTATCTGTCTATCTGTTTGTCTTTCCATTATTCCAAGTATCTATTTATATGTCTATCTATTTGTCTGTATATCCATCTATCTATATGTACCTGCCTATCTATCTATGTGTCAATTTGTCTATCTACCTATTTATATATCTATTTGTCTATCTATCTTTCTATCTGTCTATCTATATGTTTTTCAATATGTATGTCAATGTGTCTACATATATTTCTATCCATCTGTAATTTTGACTATCTATATATTTGTCTATTTATCTATCTATCTATTTATCCATCTATCTATTTATCTACCTATCTATCTATCTATTTATTTGTCTATCTATTTATTTATCTACTCTCTATCAATGTGTCTATATATCTGTCTATCTATCTATCTATCAAATAATTTATCTATCTATATATCTGTTTATCTATTTATCTATATATATAGATTTAACTGTATATTTTTTTGTCTATCTATCTATCTATCTATCTACTTTTTATATATCTATCTCTCTATCTATCTATGTGTATATCTATCTGGCTATCTATCTATTTATCTATTTATTTATCTATCTATATATAAGTCTATATTTATCTATTTATCTATATGTCCATCTATCAATCAATATAATCATCTATCTAAAAATATATCTATTTGTCTGTTGATCTATCTATCTCTCTGTCTATATATCTACTTATCTATTTGTCTATCTATATATCTATCTATCTTTCAATAAAAATGTCTATTTATTCATTGATCAATCTGCATATATATATATCTATCCATCTATCTATCTATTAGTCTATTTTTTTTGTCTATCTATATTTCTATATATTTATCTATCTATCTTTCTATTTATAAATGTATCTACCTGTCTATATGATATCTATTTATCTATCTATCTATCTATCTATTTATCTATCTATCTATCTATTTATCTATTTGTCTATATTTTGTATATCTACCTGTCTATATATATATTTATCTATTTGTCTTTCTATGTATCTTTCTATCTGTTTAACTATCTATCTATATATCTATCTATCTGTATATATATATATATTTATGTCTAGTTATCTGTCTATATATCTATCTTTCTATCTATCTGTATTACTCTCTATATGACTATATATCTATCTATCTATCATTCAATTATCTATCAATATTTTGGTCTATCTATCTATAAATCTATCTATCTTTCTATATGTTTATTTATCTGTCTAACTATCTATCTTTATATTTGTCTTTCTTTCTATCTATTTGTCTATCTCTATATTCATCTATCTATCTATTATCTATTTGTTTATATATCTCTCTATCTATCTGTCTATCTATCTGTCTATCTATCTATATATCTATTTATATATCTTTCTTAATATATGTCTATATGTTTATAATATATATATATATATCTCTATCTATTTATCTATCTGTATGTTTATCTCTCTCTATCTGTATGTCTATCTATCTATCTAAATATTTGTTTGTCTATCTATCTATCTATCTGTCTATTTATCTATATTTCTATCTATTTGTATATTAATCTATCTATATGGGTTTTTTCCATCACTAAAATAGAATAACGACGGATTAACAATAGAAATTATCCCAAGCTAAAGTGCTCATCACAAAATATTAATAAGAAAAATCCCTAGCAAATAATTTAACGATAGAAATTTCCTAGCAAATATTTGTATATTAATCATAATTCGGAATAGTAATTAATATTTTTTGATTGAAAGTGTATAGAAAATTCTCTAGCTAAATTGGCTGGGAAAATTCCCTAGCAATTTTCATTCCAAAGCTATTTTCATAATTTTATTTTTTTACAAAAAATTTAATTCCATATTTTTAAATTTTTATAATAAATTGAATAAAAACATATATTATAAGCCATTATTTATAATTAACAAAATGAAAAAGTAGTTAATAAATTAATATGATACAATAAATACATAGTTAAAATAAAAACATAACAAAGGTATATAATCATTTTAAACTAAATCATCACCTTCATCATTAGTTGATGCATTTGTGCTAGGCTCTCCTTTGTGCATACTCTGCTAAAACTCAGTGTGCTATCTATCTTATCAAGGCTGCTAATTGTTACTCCATATAGGTCATCTTCTATAGCATTGTAGTTTTCATTTCTTTCATCTCATCATTCACTTGTTTCATTTCTTACATAGACATCTATTCAAAATTAAATGATACAAAGGATGACAACTTATTAATTTAGCAAAATTTATATAAATGACCATCACCTATATAGCATTTACTAATATGCACGATGAATACTGATTCGGAGAATTATCAAGTTTTGCGGCACATATATAACCTTTACCAATCATTGTGCAAAATTTAATCCATAAAATAAATATTGAATTTCCAACATACTGTTTTAGAACATGGAAGAAATAAAATCATTACCTAGTAAGTATTGGAATCATCAACTTGAAAGAATCCAGTAACAGATTGCTGACCACTGCTAGAGCAATATGGCACATTGTGAGGATGAAGCTTGTATTCCATCTTCTCCTGCATCACTTCAGAAATGACCCGTACAAAATATGGACGAAGAAATCAACTTTACTCAGATGAAAATCTTTCAGTTTATTGAACTTGCATGATACTAGAATTGAACATAATATTTGAAACTCATGATGCATTTTTGTTTTGAATAATAAGGATCATAAAACACATAAAAAAATCTGATGTACATAAAATATAGAGCTCATGAAATATTTTGGCTTCCAGTCCAACAAAGTTTCACATTACTGATTCCATCAATTAGGTATATAATATGAATTTGCTTGAAAGGCAGGTGGATTCTAAGTTTTGAACGTCAATTCCTTTCAAAGAAGTGATTGACATTAATGTGAAGGATGGCTGATCGATGTCTAAGTTTAGATATATAGAAAATGAAAATATCAAAAAGATTCTTGGACTGCAACAGCATAAGCAGTATGACAGTGTCAAAGCCTTGAGATATGGTAATCTCATGAAAATGGTAGATCAGGATCATGAAGGCTTGCACATTAAAGGTTTAGTGATCAATTTCATTCACTATTCATGGCTGTCTTTGTTTAGGGTTCCATCATTCTTGATTGATTTTAACACCCTAATCATAAAGGCAACACATACAAGTGGAAGAGGTGTACCTTTCTACACCAGTTGAGTTTATCACATAATACTTTGGCCAACTGAGGAGGATGTTCATCATGCACAACTTAATGAAAAAAAGAATTGCATTAGCTGCTAAAAAAATGTCATCGTATCTACTACTTAATCTCTTCATCAAACAAAAATATAGCAATATCCCCAAATATTATATCCTAAAAATGCAAGAAAACTATGGATGTTTTCCCTCATAAATACAAACTATGATGCATAGGTGCATGGGGAATTATAGTTATCAAGATGGCAGCGGCACTGACGGACTAAGAAGGGGGTCAGTAGTAGAAATGGGGTAATGGTGACATTAATAGTGGTGGCACAAAAAATAACAGCTAACACTGGGGTGCTAGCTGTTATTTTTTGCCGACTCTATGATGGGCCAAAACAACATATTCAAAGCCTTCTAGTTATGCAAACAATAAGTCTACCTAATAAGTACTTATATTTTAACTAAGAAAACTAAAAATAAGCAGTATTCTTCATGCATATTATTGCCTAGTCATATTCATTATCACCAAAACCAGAATAACCCTACCAAATGTGATATGAAAACCCCAACTTAAAAAATATGAAACAAATTACAACCTGATTTATGCTACACGCCAGATATGCATAAAAAAGCAACAAAAAAACACCTCTTGTTCACTCAATGGCATGCATTGCATCAACTAGTTAATCTACTCATCTATGTTTCCTTTTTCACTTGAATGGAATCAATCGAAGCTCTTCTTCTTCCACACCTTACTTTTGGCTTTGATATACTGTTGTGTTTAAAATATTATTATAAATGTTACATATATATAAATATATATATATATGTAACACTTTTATAAATATTATATAGTATATATATCAAATTTATATAATCATTATAAATATTATATATTTATAAAATAATTTATATTATATATATATGTTTAAAAATAGGTATAAACATTTTATATGTTATACAAATGTTATATAAAAAATTATATAAATGGATAGTGTTATGTAAATATTGTATAAATATTTATAAACATTTATACATATTTATAAAAATTTATATATAAAATTATATTTTATATAAACATATCAATTTTATATATAAATTTATATGTTTATATATATTAAAGCATAGACATTTATATATAATGTCATATGATTATATAAATGTATAAAGTTTATATATGATGTTATCTATTTATAATATATTTGGAGACAATCAAAACAAAACCCATATATTTCAACCACTTTAATTTGATCTCTCATTCTTCTACGAGAGATCAATTTTAATAAAGTTATATAGTCATATTACTATTAATGTATCACAATATAATATAATCCATCAAAAAATAAAAATATAATTATCTCAAAAAAACATCATTAAAACAAAATCATAATATAATATATATCAGTCATATAAATTTTAATTTTCTAAATAATGTGATTCATAAATTCATGATATAACTTAAAAAATAATCTAAATTAGGCTTCAATTTTATGCAAATGCTTAAAAATCAAAATATAATTGCAACTAATAATGGCATGGTGGTTCGATTGGTAGGGTATTGAATTCACAACTACTTGAAGATTACGAGTTCAATCCTAATTCCTAATTAGCTATCAATAACTCATTTGTTTGGTCAAGAATTCATTCCTCTTGTTGTTTGGGTAGATTGCCTTGGGTCAGATACTATCCAATTATACACACACGTATGTCTACACACACACACACACACACACACACACACACATATATATATATATATATATATATATATATATATATATATGGCTATATTCATATATATATATATATATATATATATATATATATATATATATGTATGTATGTATGTATGTCTATATAAATACATATATATATTTATGTATATAAATACATATATATATGTCTATATACACATATATGTTCACACACACACACACACACATATATATATATATATATACATACATATATATCAATATATCTATATACATACATACATACATACATACATATATATATATATATATATATATATATATATCTATATACCTATAATACATATATACATACATACATACATACATACATACATATATTTATTTATTTATTTCTATATTTCTATATTTCTATATACCTACACACACACACACACACACACACACACACACACACACACACACACACATATATATATATATATATATATATATATATATATATATATTTATATTTATATTTATATTTATATTTATATATATTTATATATATTTATATATATCTATATACATACGTATATATATATATATACATCTATCTATATACATACATATAATCTATTCTAATGTCAATTCAATTAAAGTAATCAATGTTGATAACTATAAAAAAATGACATTTAATCAATCAGTTGAGCTTGGTTTGTGTAGACATGTATGTGTACTCAATGCACAAGGTTCTTGGCTAACATAAGGTTAGAGAAAGGTATATAAATATATATCTCAACAAATCTTACCATTGATATATCAAAGAGGTCATATCTGATTGTCTTGAACTCGAGGCTTATTACTATTGAGTGAATAAATGTATCATTACATCAAAACATGATTTATTTTAATTTTAATTTAGGCAAAGTAGTCTATATTGATGGACTATCACCAAAAATGGTATTGAATCCATCAGCTGAGCTTAAATATAAAAAAGAGTACAACCGTGTGTGTATTTTGAGGAGAGATGTGAAGGAAAGGTACTTGATGATTGTTCTCCAGCTCCCTAAATACAAAGTTAAGAACTTCATGAGACTTACCATGTGAATAAATTTTGGAATCATCTTCTCTAGAAAAAGTAGATTTTATTTAAAAAAAAAATACTACCTAAGAGTAAATACTCCGGGCTCCTTCCAGATGGGACATCTCCTCATCAAATATATAAATAGTTACCAAAACTTTAGGTGCATTGACAAACTACACGAACCTTCAAAACAAAAAGTAGCAATCAACTTTGGTTAGAAAAATAATTGGCGGGCCTTGTTTGTAATCTTTTGAGAGTTACTTTGGTAAAGAAAGTTTCATGATAATGGCATTGATCCACTTTGATCTTGATTGAAGAGCCTGTAAGACTTGTCAGTGATTCTATGACTTTTAGCTAACTCACAAATGACTTTAAGAGACTAGTGCCAAGCTTTTCTATATTCCCATTGCTCGTGAAGAACAAAGAACACCTACAATGATAAAAAAATCAATTAACATATACATACATATATAGCTAGAGAGAAATAGATATAAAGAGAGACAAAGAAAGATTATATATGCACATGTTGAAAATATTACATCATTATAGATAAAAAATCTGACCACGATGATTTAGGTGATAGTTGGAGCACAACATAGTCTATAGATGTATTTGCATTCATATTCCCCAATTGTATGTACTTCCTCTTAATTCAATATGTTTCTTTATATTCATCTATAATTATAGGAAATAAGAATATTAAGCTTGTAGTACATATCCTAGAAAATGCAAAAATAAAAAAAATGAAAAAAGATGATCAAATCAAAATTTTAATAATACGGTGCAAGTCTAAAACAACATGCATAGAATCATGGGTCCAACC
Organism: Sapria himalayana; assembly: GCA_029783825.1. NCBI lineage: Eukaryota > Viridiplantae > Streptophyta > Magnoliopsida > Malpighiales > Rafflesiaceae > Sapria > Sapria himalayana. Next base: position 384,677 of record JAREIK010003080.1, on the reverse strand, counting down.
GAGATTAAGAAAAAAAATAGCTGAATTTGTAAAATTTAAATTCCAAATTAGAAACAAAAGACAATAAAAAATATAATAGTGATCAGCTGAGAAATAAAAGAAAATGCAGATCTGATACCACCAACACTAAATCCAATTCTAAGATTCAAATCAAATAAGATGAGTTTTTAAGAAATGCTCATATTCTTCTGACATAAACTCGAATGTTAACACATGATAATTTTTCGGAAAAAAGGAAAAATGATTTATTGGGAATCAGAAACTAGATTATCAGTTAATGATAAATTGTACACCGGCAACCTGTATCATAGTGATATACAAGTGGAACAGATACATCACATGAGAATCTGTTGATGAACTCGAGTTACTTTGTTTTGAACATGAGAATCTGTTTTGATATCTCATGGTGTTTTTTTTCTTAAGTTACAAAAGAAGAAAACAATAAACATACTTTTTTTTTTCTTAAATTACAGAAGAAGAAAACAATAAGCATACATTTTGTATTTTAAATCCATAAAACCCTAAAAAATTAATTATTAGAAGAACAAAGTTTACATTAACCATATGTTGTTTCACTCATGGTGGAGAGTCAAAATCAAATAAGTGATGTGAAAATAGAAGAAAGAAGAATAAAAATTGGGGGAAAAAAAATAAAATCGATTAATCTGTACCAACCAAACTTCACCAGTGGAAATCAAATTGTGAGAAAGAAAGAAATATAATTAGTATTCTGAAGGAGAAGAGCATTGTTATTCTTACTTAATAACAAGAATAGGTAGAATTATGAATTACACGTGCTCTCGTAGTCTCAATTTGCTTCTCCTCTCTTCCTCTTCACAAAGATAGATAAAATAGTTTATGTGCTTGTATGCCTTAGCAATTTTATATTTTACAGAAACTATAAATAAAAAAATGAATGTAAATATATAGAAAAAAAAGAAACAAAAATATAAAAGTAAACAAAAATTATTAAAAATAAGTAATTTAAATAAAAAAAAACAAATAGATTTTTAATCATCAATAAATGATATTATATTATAAATAAAAAAATAATATAATATTATAATAAAATATTTCATAAATATATATATATAATGATTATAAAATGCTAAGAATTAAATTTATTTTTTATGAATATAATATGAAATTATTATTATGGCATCAAATTTCATATTATTTGATATAAAATTATAATTTATAAAATTCCAAAATGTACTTAATGTGAAAAGTTCAAAAAAAGGTTATATTTATTATTTTAATAAAAATGGAATATTATAAGTTAATAGTAATGATCTTATTCAATTGTTTAATTCATATAAATTTTAGTATGGGTAAAAAATACTACAGAAAAAATCTCATATAGCTAGTGATAATTTCCTAGCTAAATGGGTATTTTTCGTTGCTAAACGGGATATAGCAATGGATTACCGATGGATCGATTCCCTATCTAAAGTGCTTCTTACTAAATTTTAGTGACGAAAAGTGTCCCTAGCTAAAAAGTTAGTGACAGAAAAATCCCTTGCTAAAAAAGACAAAATTCCTAGCTAAATTAGCAAGATAAATGATATATTCCTTCGCTAAACAAAAATAATGACGGATGATTCCCTAGCTAAATTGCTGGTCTATAAATTTTAGTGATGGATATAGTCCCTAGCTAAATAAATTTAAGGATGAAAAATCCGTCACTAATTTTAATATTTCCCTTTCTAAATTAGTTTGGGAAAAGTCCCTAGCTATTTTAATTTCAAAAATAATTTCATAAGTTAATTTATTTTAAAATTTTTTAAATAAATAATTTAATATTTTTATATCAAATTGAATACAAATTGAAACTATAAATAATTTATAATAAACAGAGAAGAAAATCATTTAATATCTTATTTAAATTTAATATTTTACATAATTGAAACAAAAAAATAAAAACCGTCAATTTCATCTTATTCATCAATGTATCTACCGACAGTGCATAAAATATAATATATCCATTCATTGATGCTGCTTTCTATTCCTCTACTCCTCCGATCAACATTTTTCTATTGTGACAAAATTGTCCGAGTCACGGCCCGTAATGTCTAATGAAAAATTTCATCACTTATAAAAGCTTTGTATGAGGAACAATGGGGTATCATATCTATAAAAATTTAAACTAAGTCAAATTAAAAAAAAGTCATGTTTTGATACATATATAATCTTATAGTATATATGTAAATATATACTAGCATTTCACTCGTACATATATTACTATAGCATATGTACATAAAAATAATAGTATTATGTGTACATATAAACTGAGTAGAAATATACTCAGTATATATGTACATAAAATGCTATAGTATTATATGTACGCATATACTAAATTTATTCGTACGTATATACCTCATTTGATGCTTTTGCTACTGCTCCTACTACTGCTCTTGCTGCTGCTGCCATTGCCATTGTCGTTGCCGCTCCTGCTGCTATTGTCTTTGCCACTGTCACTACCAATACCACTGCTACTGTCTCCGCTGCCACCGCTGCCTCTGCTGTTGCCGCTGCCACCAATGTCACCGCTATTGCTACCACCAATTCTTTAGATGCCGCTGCTGCCACTACCACTGCGACTACCGCAACTGCCGCTCTTGCCCTCATTGCTGGTGTTGCCGCTACATGCCATAGCTATTGCTGCTGTCGCTGGCACCACTGCTACCTCTGTACTACCTCTTCTACCACTACTTATGGTGCTACCACTACTTCCGGTGCTGCCGCTAGCCTGCTACTACCACCACTGCCACCGCTACTTTTGGTGCAGCCGTAGCTGCTACCTCCGATGTCACTGCTCCAGCTGCTTCCGCTCTCCCGCCGCTGCTGCCACAACTTCCGGTGCAACTACTGCCACCACCTTTGATGCCGCCACTACAGCCACTCCCACTGCTGCCATCACTGTTTCTATCGCTATAGCCCTCACTACCACCGACGCCATGACTGCCGCCGCTGCCCGTTGTCGCTGATACTGCTGCTGATAATAAGTTTTTACATACCTATAAAATGCTAAAACTCTACCCAAAAAATTCGGAGACACACAAACATTTTCATAGATATAAAAAAATAGTTATTATAGAAATGAACAAACAAAAATTAAAGTTGATTGTTGAACAACTTAAACTAAAATTTAATTAAATAATTTAATATTTTTATACTAAATTTAATAAACAAAAACTATAAATGAAAATTTTAAATTAAACAAAAAAAATTTATTTCATAATATATTCTAATACAATATTTTAAATAACTAAAAGAAATTATATTACATCTTAGTTATCAATGTATCTACTGACTGTGCATAAAGTATAATCTATCAATGCATTGACATTGCTTTATCTCCCTCTACTCCTCCGATCACCAACTTTCTGGTGCGAAAATGCTGTCTGAGTCACGATGCTTCATGTCTATAGAAAAATCCATTCGCTTATACTAGCTTCATAAGGGAAACAATGCGGTATCACATCTGTAAAAATTTTAAACAACCAAATAAAATCAAAATAAATTAAAATAAAACTATGTTTTGATAAATATATATTACTATAGCAAAAATGTATATATATACTAGCATTTGACTCGTACATACATAACTATAGTATTTATACTTATAAAATGTAGTATTATATGTACATATATACTCAGTATATATGTACATAAAATAATGTAGAATTATATGTACGTATATACTGACTATATACGTACGTATATATCTCATTTGTTGTTGTTCCTACTGCTCCCGTTGTCGCTGCCACCCTTGCCGCTCCTGCCGTTATCACTGTCACTACTGCCGGTGCTGCCACCGTTGTGGCTGATGTCGGTGCTGCCTCCACTTCCATTGCTGCCACTACAGTCGCTATTGCCGCCGATGCTAATGCTGCCATTGATGGTGCCACTACCTCTGCTACCTCTCCTGCCTCAGGCGCTGTTGCTGCTGCCGCCACTACAACTGCCACCACTACCGACGTCCCTACTGCCGCTGACGCTACTGTCGCCACCACCGCTACTGCTTCTGGTGCCACTGCCACCACTGCTATCACTATTGCGGACACCACCGCTGTCACAGCTACCACTACTACAGCTACCACTACTGATAATAGACTTTTACATACCTATAATAGGATAAAACTCAACCCAAAAAATTCGGAGAAATACAAACATATTCACACACACACACACACAGTTAATATAGACATGAACAAACACAAATTAAAGTTGATTGTCATACAGTTTAAACAAAAATGTAATTAAATAATTTAATATTTTTAAATTAAATTTTATAAAAACATAAACTATAAATGAAACTTTTAAATTAAATAAAAAAAATTCATTTATTAACTTATTCTAATATAATATTTTAAATAACTAAAACAAAAAAAATAACAAAAAATATATTACATCTTATTAATCAATGTATCCACCAACTTTGCATAAAGTATAATCTATCAATGCATTGACATTGCTTTCTCTCCTTCTGCTCCTCTGATCACCAACTTTCCACTGCGAAAATGTTGTTCGAATCATGATGCATCATGTTTGTTGAAATATGTTTTCACTTATACAAGCTTTGTATGGGAAATAATGCGGTACCATATCTGTATGGAATTTAAATCACCAAAGCAAATCAAAATAAATAAATAAAAAACTATGTTTTGATAAATATATATTGCTACTGTAAATCTATACATATATACTAGCATTTCACTCGTACATATATTACTATAGTATATGTACATATAAACTACAATATTATGAGTACATATATACTGAGTACATATATATATACTCAGTATATATGTACTTAAAATACAATAGTATTATATGTACGAATATGCTGACTATATACGTACGTATATACCACATTTGTTGTTGTTGCAGCTGCTCCTGCTACCACTACCGCTCCTGTCGCTGCCACTTCCGCTACCACTGTAGCTACCAATGTCGCTGCCGATGTTGCTGTCACTGCTAACACTGCCACTGTCGGTGCTGCCACTGATGCTATCACAGATGCCGATGTTGCCACTACCACACCTACCATTGTCGTGGTAGCCACTAATGCTGTAGTTGTCCCTGTGGTCAATGACGTCGCTTCTGCCACTGCTGACAGTGCTGTCAGTGCTGCAGTTGCTGCCGCCACTGCCACATCTACTATCACTGTGTCACCGCTATTGCTGCCACTGCTACCATCGCTGCCGCTGTTGCTGCCACTTCTACCATTGCTATCACTGCTAAAAATAGGCTTTTACTCGCCTATAATTGGCTAAAACTCTAGCCAAAAAATTCAAAGACACAAAAACATATTCACAGATATATAAAAACAAATATTATAGACATTAAAAAACATAAATTAAATTTTATTATCTTATAGCTTCAACAAAAATACTAAAGATGTCCAACAATTATGTTTTGAGATAAAGAGAGTGACAAAATAAATTGTTTTTAGAATAATAAAGATAAGATAAGCTAGCCCTCTTTTTGATAAAGCTGAAATCTGTAAATATGAGACCCATGCATTGGAAGGACCATGGTAATGTATGAATACATTGAATCAGAAAAGCAAAGAAAAAAAATAGAATAAAAAAAATTGAAACCTACAAAAAATATCATAATTATTTGCTACACCATGTCATCTATTTTTATTGTAGTTACAGTTAGCTATTTTAAAAACAAACTAAGTTCTGTAAGGACCTTCCAAACACTTAGTGGAAGTAATTCATGGAATACAATTGATATTAATCTTTATATAAATACATGATAGGCATGACTCTTCATTCCAAATAACTTAAGATTCTTAATATCCACGCATCTACCCATATTTGATACATATCAATCAGAGAATTTCAAATTTTTAACCCATTCACACAATATATGTCTTGCCTTCTTATCAAGTGTGCAACAAGCTTTAGAGAATTTTTTTTGTCTCCTCATTCAGTTTCAATTCAGGATGCCAACATGTAATCATTCAGCTCTTGTTTTGATTTAAAAGTGTCTTTTGTTTTTCCGTCTTCATTAAGGACAATGTTGAAAATATTGTTAAAATTTTTTTTCAATATGCATTACATCTATGTTATGACGAATTAAATTGAACTTCCAATAGGGCAATTCCCAAAATATACTATGTTTCCTCCAACCAAATAATTTGCCTTTTGGTCTATTACTTCTAGTAACATCCTTTTCAGTTACCTTCTTCAAATCCTAAATATGAATCTTTGTAATAATATCATCTCCTGAATGAACTACTGCTGCAATTGTAATCACAAATTTATTTTTTCGAAATGCAATTCTATTACTTCGAAATGGATGATTAATAGGTAGAAACTTACGATGGTTATCAAACCATGACTGTTTACCACTAAATTTGAGGGTAAATGCATCATAATTATCCAGCCAATATGGGCATGTGAATCGTTCTGTAGTACTCTAGCCAGACAATATTGAATATGTAGAAAAATCACTTACAATCCACATAAGGGCTGCCCGCATAATAAAATTTTGCTTCTTTGAGATATCATATGAATTCATGCCGACATCCCATAAATGATTTAATTATGCAATAAGAGGCGGTAAAAAAATATGGAGCATGTCTTTCGGATTTTTTAGCAATAGAACCAATATTGAAGAAATCATATATTACTCCTTCAAACACAACCATGGAGGCAAGTTATAAGGTGTCACAATCACTGGTCATGCTGAATACTGTTGTCCAGATTGCTCAAATAGCTGAAGTCCATCAGTGCAAAGATCTAATCTCATATTTCGACTTTATGCTGCAAAATCTTGATGTATATAATTAAAATGCTTCCAAGTAGGTGAATCTGATGGATGACGCATTACCCCTTCCTCGAACTCATGCTCGAAATAACATCTCATATCATTTGTTGTAGCATTTGATGCATATAGTCTCTATAATCAAGAAATTAATGGAAAATAATACATCTTCTTAAAGACAACCTTGAATTTTTGTCGCGTATCTACAACAAGAGTTGCCTTTCTAAACCAAGAATGGTCACATAACTTACAGCTAATTAAATCACCATTACCGCCCCAATATAACATGCATCCATTTAAACAACAATCAATTTTTTCAACTGGTAGACCAATTCCTCGTAGTAACTTCTTAGTGGTGTAAAAGTTATTAGTGATCAAATTATTATCTGGAACACTCTCTTTCATTAGTTGTGTCACCTGATCAAATAATTTTTCCAACATATGATTTTCTGAGTTAATGCTCATTGGTAGAGCCACGAGTAACAATTGCGAATCTATTTTACAACCAGGCCACAACACTTTATCTGTAGCTTTAAGCATTTCATAAAATTTCTGAGCTTCAGGATTAGGTGGTTCATCCATGTCATCTATATTGAAGTCAGCACCAACAGCTTCCGTGATCATTCTATGGTATGTGTTTGATGATTCTTCACCACAAGAAAATGATTCAATACCCTCATTTTGATCAATATTCATAGCAATTGTTCTTTCTCCATGATGAATCGAAACAAACTATTTTGGCACAGAGCCATATTTAGCCAAATTATATCTTATAGTGTTTGCATCACGGAAAGAAATATTCTAACACTTGCGATGATTACATGGACACTTAATTTTTTCTCTATCCATCAATCTTGATTGACTACATGCAAAATTGATGAAAGTTTCAAGTCTAGTCAAAAAATCTTTATTCAAACATCCATTAATAACCCTTCTATCCATTCACTAATGATCTGAGCTCATTTTGCCCTATTTTATTTACAAAAAATAATGCCCAATCATTATTATAAATAAAACATTCTATTAATTTAAAATATACAAATAATTTGATAAAATTACTTATAGTTGAATATTTAAAATTTAAATATCATGCAAATCGAGGCAATGCGATTGCAGAATCTACATTAATAAATAAAGTAATTTTTAGCAAGATAAAGATTAAAAGATATCACAGTTATACTAGATAAATGGTGCAAAGTACGATAATGCACAATAAAAGAAAGCAAAAAAAGACATTTAATGTTTGAAGGAGGAGAGGGAGAAAGAGAGAAAAAGATAAGGTGGGGAGAGAGAGAGGGGCAGAGAAATGGGGAGACGAGGGGAGAGAGAGAGAGAGAAGGAGAGAGAGGAGTGAGAGAGAGGGGGAAAGAACTGGTGAAAGGGAGAGAGAGGGAGAGAGAGAGAGAGAGAGAGGAAGAGAGAGAGGGATAAAGAGGGAGAGAGAGAAAGATGGAGAGAGGGAGAGAGGGAGAGAGGGAGAGAGGAGGAGAGAGGGGGAGAGAGAGAGAGGGGTGAGAGAGAGAGAGAGAGAACAAGAAAGAATGGAGAGTGAGAAATAAAATAACAAGAGCGAGTGTGTGATACATGAAGAAAAAAAGGAATTGAGTGACAGGAAGAATTAGAGAGGGAGAGAGAGACACATAGAGAGTGTAGTGGTAGAATAAAAAATTATATAAAAGAAAATAAAATATCTTCTGTATAAACCTATCAAATATTACATCTTTTGTCATACATAAGTTCATAATTGAACCTGAGGCCCACGGGCAGGGATTAGCTAAGAGTACGACCCTTATTTGTACTATACCATATATGAGCCTAATCAACGGACGCTCTCATTCTACATGCTTACATATTGTTGATATTATATCTTATGCCATTTAATTTCAAATTAGTTCAACAAATTAATATTATCCCAAATATAAGTATATGTTAGGAAACATATAGTAAATGTAGTTATAAATAGTTACATTTAGTTAAACATATAATTATATATAGATATATGCATACAAGTAGTTATAAGTAAATATAAATAAATGTATACAAAGTTATAAACAATTATATAGATTTACATATATGTATACATAATTAAAAATAAAGTTATATTTATTTATATAGAGCTATTTATAGTTATAAGAATATTTATATATAGTTATACACATATAGTTAAACATTGTGTTGTATGTTTTTATACATTTAATTATAAATATTGTTACATGTAGTTATAGATATAGTTGCACGTATATTTAAACTTATATTTATTCATGTATGTATATATATTTGTTAATATAATTTCATATATTTATACATATAGTTATGTTTAGGTATGGATATACTAAAATACATTTTTATACTAATATATAAAAATGTTAATTAAATAAATGTTGTTAATTAATTTATTTAAATATAGTTATGTATAAAAGTTTTTATAGTTATAATTTTAGTAAGATATAATTATTTATAGTTATATGTTAGTATACATATAATATATATAGTTATAAAAAATTATATATCATTAAACATTTAGTTATATATATATATTTTCATACGAGTAGTTAAATTTAGTTATACAAAAATATATACAATGTTATATACAAATATATAGATTTACATATATGTATACATATATTTATAAATAGTTAAAAATATAGTTATATTTAATTATATAATGTTTTATTTAGTTTTGCAAATATTTATATATAGTTATACACATATAATTAAATATGATGTTGTATGTTATTATACATGTAATTATAAATATAGTTACATGTGATTATACATATAGTTATATGTATAGTTAAACTTATATTTATACATGTATGTATATATATTTGTTCATATAATTTCATATATTCATACATATAGTTATGTATAGGTATGGATATACTAAAATACAATTTTTATATTAATATATAAAAATGTATATTAAATATATGTTGTTAATTATATATTTAAATATAGGTTATACATTAATAATATAAAATTATGTATAGTTATATGTTATTATACATATAATATATATAGTTATAAAAAATTATATATCGTTTAACATTTAGTTATATATATATATATATATATATATATATTCATATGAATAGTTATATTTAGTTTTACATAAATATATACAAAGTTATAAACAAGCATATAGATTTACATATAAGTATACATATATGTATGAATAGTTAAAAATATAGTTATATTTAATTATATAAAGTTTTATTTAGTTTTAAAAATATTTATATATAGTTATACACATATAATTAAAGATAATGTTGTATGTTATTTTACATGTAATTATAAATATAGTTACATGTGGTTATACATGTAATTACACGTATAGTTAAACTTATATCTATACATGTAGGTATATATATTTATAGTAAAATAAATAATGAATACTAATATATAGAAATATATATTAAATATACGTTGTAAATTATATATTTAAATATAGTTATGTATAAAGCTTTTATAGTAATACTTTATAATAAGATATAATTATTTATAATTATATGTATTTATACATATAGTATATAGAACTATAAATATTTTTATATAGTTAAGCATATAGTTATATATAGATATATTCATACAAATAGTTATACATAAATATATATAGTTATAAATAAATATATAGATATATATATATATATACACACACACATACTTACAGCTATTGATATATTTAATTATGTAGAGTGTTATATAGTTATACATATATTTATATATAGTCATACAACTTCAATAAATATCTAAAATATGGCCAGCAATGATGTTTAGAGAGAGAGAGAGAAGAAATACTATATTTATACAATTTTCCACATGAGCAGGAAGTTACTTTGAATGGGCATTTACTACTACTTCTATAGCAAAAAGATGTTCTACAAAAACATCATAAATTTCTTCCATATATCTGCATGTCCATATATATATATATATATATATATATAATATGAGGATATGTGCATGAAAATGTAAAAAAATGATATAAAAAAATACTACTCAATAATAATAATATATAACTAAAACTCATGATTTACATAATGAATAAAAATGATTGATGAAACATTACATATCGAGTATTTCCATAAAAAATAAAACAACTGAATAAAATAAATAAAATCTCACAATATTATAATATTATGAATAAAATATATAAAATGACATCATTTATTAAATAAAATAAAAATTCACTTATAAATACAAAAAGAAACTATAAATACTCTTAATCTATATGAATCATCTCATCCTAGTATCTCAAGATAATAAAATATAATATTACAATATAATTCTCAATAGTTTTGAAATTTTTATTTTTATTTACAACTTATTAATATTTTTTATAATTCATTTTGCTGTATTTTTATGATATGTTACTATTATTTTTATTATATTGTATTGATGTTCTTGAAATTATATTAATTTATATTTATTTTATTAAGATATGAAATAATATTTAATTATTCTTGACTAAAAAATAATTAGTAAATATGTTTATATCATATTAAACTATAAAAGAGTACTCACATAAAAGACTACTCACATATATTCACTAGTACTATAAAATAATGTTTCATTAATGATACATACATTTATATTATACTTCTCATATTTTTTTATATTCTTTATTACTATTTATTACAAGATACATCTGCCACAAATTTTTTGAAACACAAAACATAGATTCAAGCTTGTAGGTTACAACTAATAGTTATGATACTCAACTAATAACTACAACATTCAACTAACAAATACTAATAATATTTATTATTTTTTTTAATTGTTTAAATAAACATATTGCAGCACATGAAAATTACCATGTGTTAAAAGATGATGTCATTAACACAGCAGGATAAAGGGTATCCTAACGAATGTTGTCGTAAGGAGAATACTCTTGTATGACATGAAATTCATCAACGTTACAGAGATACCCAAACTCTTAATAATCCACAGTTGTTAATGGTATAAATCATAGTTAATATAAATTTGGTATAAGTTGAATTATTAGAGTAATAATAAACTACATTGTTGTGGATAGAATCATAAATTGAAGTTAAAACATTTTTTGGTAGAAAAAAATCTATTGTGTTGCATGACATTGTGGGGATTATAAACATTAAAAATTTCTAAATATTTTTAATAGTTTTATATCCTCTATCTAAAGCAAAGAATTTATAGATATAAAATATTATACTTTTTTTATCTACCTACCCTTCTCCCAAACTCAACCCAACAATATTATTTGGCTCTTATATAAGTTATGAGGCTTCATGATTAGAATAGGTAAAACTCACATCCCAACATCTAAAAAACATGATAAATGATAGCACCATGGAAAACTTATCCAACATCTATGAGGATCGGACTCATATTTTCAGTGTTAAAGTATTCATCATCTTTTGCCGATTAGTCTACCATGTTGTTGGTTCGGATTTTTATTACCATGCTATTTGTTTTTAAAAATATTATTCTTGATAGTAATTATGTACAAATAAGTTTGGTGCATATATTTTATACTATCTTAGCTTGAGTGTCCATGACACATTGCTATATGTTGATCTTATTATATCAGTATGAAATCATTATTTTAATATTACTAAACTTGATTCAACAAGTCAACTCATCACTAACACAAAAGAGATCACAAGGAATCACATACTACGAGACATTTATTGAAGGAATATTGAAATTATTAGAAATATAAGTGTTTTATTTCAAGAAACATAAATATGAAGTTATTATGTTTGAGATAAATTTGAGATAAATTTAATTTACAAAATGTTAGATACATAATAAATATATATCTTTACACGCGCACACACACACACCATGAAAATCTTTGTTAAAGATAAGTGCAACCATAAGAATATAGATTAATCATGTAGGAAAATTATAATAAAGTCTGAAAAAATTAATAAGAATAATTATTTTTATATCATATGTGTTGACTTACAAGCTTATCACATGCTTACTTGCATGAATAGCATGTGTTAGTATGTATTATTTTCATATCTTGGCTTACATGAGTGATAAGTATCTGATTATGTGCTTACTATGTGTTCTCGTGCATTAATGGCAAGTACTTGAAAGTGTGCTTATTATATGATGATGTGCATTAATGCCAAGAGCTTGAAAGTGTGCTTATTATATGATGATGTGCATTAATTCCAAGTGCTTGAAAGTGTGCTTATTATATGATGATGTGTATACCTGCCAAGGATTGACTTGATATGTGAAAGCTATGTGTTGGCTTACTAAATGTTGCATCAAAAATTAGAAAACTTGGAATCTTACCTATAAATAAAAGTGATTTGGGGTTCCTAGCACACAACGATATATATCATGAGAACATTTCAAAGTGAATTGAGAAACTCTAGTTCAATTATTTTCAATTACATGTATGAATATTATTGAGTTTTCTAGAAGTTGGTGGATTAGTTCAAACTGGTTCAATCGAGTATAATTAGTTTAATTTAATTCGACATGCTAAACTTTTATTTTATTTATATTATTTATTTTATTTATTTTATTTACTTTATTTATTTTATTTTTTTTATTTATTTTATTTATCTAATTTATTTTGTTTATCTTATTTATCTTATTTATTTTGTTTATCTTATTTATTTTGTTTATCTTATTTATCTTATTTATCTTGTTTATCTTATTTATCTTATTTATCTTATTTATCTTATTTATCTTATTTATCATATTTAGCTTATTTATCTTATTTATCTTATTTATTTTATTTTATTTTATTTTTGAATTTAATCATTACTCATTTTTGAATATTTTTTGTAGATATCAAGTTGGTATACCTAAGTATGTATACTAGTTATGTATAAAATACACCTGCATATTGATGTATACTATTTTTGTAGATATCAAGTCGGCATACCTAAGTATGTATACTAGTTATGTATAAAATACACATGCATATTGATGTATACTATTTTTGTAGATATCAAGTCGGCAAACCTAAGTATATATACTATTTATATATTGTTTTTGTATAGGGTCACCATCAAAATCCACACAATGACAATGTAGTATATCACAAATACATGAAGCATGTATATGAATAAGTTTATATATGAAATCCAAGCATACCATGGTGATCAAAGAAGAAATTCAGAAACTAAAAAAAATAGAATAAAAATGCTTACACTTCGATTAAGCAATCCAAGATAATCGATGAAGAATAAATATATAAACGTACCTCAAATCAATAACAAATTAAAACTTAAACCTCGAATTAATTTTAGTTGAATCGACATCAAGAGATAATGACGGAATAAGAGGAATTCGACAATGTTACTGTTAGAGACGCGTCAAGTCGAGAGAGAGAATGTATATTTTACGATAATATTTATATTTTTAATTATTAAAACATTAAATAAACAATATATATATAAAATAAAAAAATACTCATTAATTTTATTTACTATCAACATATTTTCAACAAAATTAATGTGCATGTATCAAGGTAAAAATGAAAAATAAATAACTTACAATTTTTTATTATAATATTAATTAAACAATAAATATATAAACAATAGAAAAATATGTTTTGCCTTAAAAAAATATCAAATAGGTATAAACTTAACAAACTTCATATAATAATATATAAATGAAAAGATGATTTGTCTTCTAGCCACTTGACTAAAAGTTATAAAATACAATTAATGTTAAAAAATCTATAAATATTTATATTTTATGGTTATAAATTTTTAAGAATTCATATTAATTTTTACAAAGATAATATGAAGTAATTTTAAAAGCACAAAATTTCATATTATTTGATATAATTAATAATTTTTAAAATTCAAAAAATTACTTAAAGTGCGAAGATAATTAAAAAAAATAATATATATTATTTTATTAAAAACTTAATGTTAAAAGCTAATTGTAAAAATATTACTAAATTGTTTAATTTTTATAAATTTTAGTAGGATTAAACATCTATATATTTATTTATAATAATAATAATTATTATTTTTAACTTTATTGAAAAAAATTATATTTTTATTATATCTCAAGATTTTCAAGATTTGTATTATTTATTTTTTTAAAAGTTTTCTATAATCATTTAATTTTTTCTAATACATATAATAATATTAATATTTACTAGTTTATTTGTCAATTCAGATATTTTTGAAAATATTTTCTATTTTATCATTCAATGAATTAATTTACATTTAAATTAGTAGAAAATGGTAATTTAATTTTTAAATTATTGAAAGAATTATTATATTTTTTGAATTAGTTATTTAATGTTACTTTAATTTTAATTATTTAGTTTCTTAATTAAAAATTTTATAAAAGTTTTTAGTATAATTTTTTAAAAAATTAATACATCATAAAAATAGTTATTTTAGTTTTTATTAATATAATTTTTTTGTATTTTTATAAATTTTAAATTAATTATTTATAATATTATTTTTTTTGATTTTACGAGAAGAATGTGTGTTTCAAGGATTGCTCATCTATAGACCAATAACATAAATTTAATAAACAAAATTAAATAAAATATTAAAATAAATAATAAATAAAAATAATTATATAATTAAATATTGGCTAGGGAAATAGCATCGCTAATCTGTAGCTAAATTACAGATTTTATAAGCTAGGGAAAATTCATCTCTATATTACGGATTTTATTCGCTCGAGAAAATCCATCGCTAAATCTGTCGCTAAATTACAAATTTTATAAGTTAGGAAAATTCCGTCCCTAAATCCATCGAAAAATTAAAGATTTTATTTTCTACGAAATTACATCTCTAAATTCGTCACTAATTTATGGATTTTATTAGCTAGGGATATTTGCTCGCTAAATCCATAGCTAAAATATAGATTTTATTAGCTAGGGAAAATCCGTCGCTAAATCCGTAGCTAAAATATGGATTCTATTAGTTAGTAAAAATTTGTTGCTAAATCCGTAGCTAAATTACTGATTTTATTAGTAAGGCAAAATTCATCGCTAAATCCGTCACTAAATCAAGAATTTTATTAGCAAGGGAAAGTCAGTTGCAAAATCTGTCGATAAATCATGAATTTTATTAGCGGGGGAAAATCCGTCGCTAAATCAAAGATTTTATTAGGAAGGGAAAATCCATCACTAAATCCGTCGCTAAATGAATGATTTTATTAGCAAGGAAAATTCTATTGCTAAATCTATCGCTAAAAAATAGCTAGAAAAAATCTATCGCTAAATCCGTTATGAATTTCAGGCCTTTATTAGGAGGGATATTTTGTCACAATATTCATCGCTAAAATCCCCGCTTTTCTTGAAGGGGAATTACAAAAATTTTCTATCGCTAATCAGTCGCTAAATCCATTGCTAAGATCCCTGTTTTTCTTGAACGGAAGTTATGAAGATTTTTGGTTGCTAATCCATTGCTAAAATCCATACTTTTCATGAACGGAAGTTCCGAAAATTTTTCCTCGCTAATCCGTCGCTATATCCGTCACTAAAATCACTACTTTTCTTTACCAGAATTTTTGAAAATTTTTCCCTTGCTAATTAGTCACTAATCCGGTGCTATTTTTTTTTTCATTAAAAAATCATCAATTCCTTGCTCTTCTCTAGCTAATTCCTTGCAAATTTGCTAGGGATTGATCCCTAACTAATTTTCCCAAGCTAAATCAATATTTTCTTGTAGTGAAATAAAACTTGAATTCAAACCAACTTAGGGTCAGTTTGGTAGTAATTTTCAAAAGTGTTCATAGGGCTAAAAATAATTTTAAGTGTTTTTATGACAAAAAAATTTTATTAGTAATATTTTAAATAACTCTTTTGAAATCCTAAAAAAAACTTGAAGTATTCTTTTAATAACAACACTAACATATTTATTTTTTAAATCATAAAAATTATTTTGATGAAATTAAAACATATACGTATTTATCTTTAAATATAAGTTTATTTTCTTTTAAATTTTATGAAAAATTTTAAATTTTTTTTGTAATTCAAAAATTTTAAATCTTTTAGTAAATATTTTTTTTAAAGATTCATATAAACAAAAAATTTTATTTTTATATTAAATAATATAAATATTTACATGTTTATTCGTTAATTCAGGTATTTTTATAATTTATTTTATTTAATCATACAATTAAATATTTTAGCTTTTTATTAGTATTAATTTTTATGTATGTTCATTTATTAATTAAAATATCTTAAAAATGATTAATTATATAATTAATTATTTAATGTTTATTTAATACAAATATTTAAATAACATAATTAAATTTTTTGAAAAAATATTTTGTATAATTTTTTAATAATTTTATTATCATAAAAAATAGTTATTTTTGTGTTTATTGATATAAATTTATATTTGTATTTAAATATTTTTGAAATTATTTATTTATAATATCTTATTTTTATAATTATATGGGAAGAATGTGTTTTCAAGGTTTGTTCATCCATAGACCATGGCATATATATAATATAAAAAATTACACAAAATATTAAAACAAATAATATATAAAAAAATTAAAATTATTAAAGATTATCAATGAAAATTATCCCCATCCCAAATAGTTAGAAAAATATTCATAGCTAAGCTCATATATTTTGTGAAAAATATCATTATAGGAATAATTATTGCAATTAAATATAAAATCATAAAAAAAATTTCAGAATATTAGTTAGGGACATTGCTAAAATCCATCTCTTAAGTCATTGCTAAAATGCCCACCAATCTTTGCATTAAAATTTAGCATAATATTAGTTAGGGACATTTTTAAATCTAAAATTGACAACTCTAATCCATCACAAATTCATTGAAAATTTGTAATTTAATGTAAAATCAAACATCTCTTGCTATTCTCTAGCTAATCCCTCGCTTGTTAGCTTTGAATTATTTCTCTAGCTAAATTTCCATAGCTAAACAGACATTTTAGTATAGTGAAATAGACATATTGATATATAGATAGATAGACAAAATTTAAACAGATAGAGACAGATAGGTAGATAAACAGATAGATAGATAGATAGATTGGTTGATAGATAGATAGATATATAAATAGATAGATAGATAAATAGATAGATAAACAAATAGATAGATAGATAGAAAGATAAACATATAGATAGACTAATAGATAGATAGATAAATAAATAGATAGATAGATATATAGATGGTAAGTTAGATAGATAGATAGATAGATGAATAGACAGATAGGTAGACATATATATTGAAAGAAAGAAAGAAAGATAGATTGATAGACAAATAGATAGACAGATTGATATATAGATAGATACTGAGATACATACATACATTGATATATAGTGACATAGATAGATAAATATATAGATAGATATATAGATAAATAGATAAATATATAGGCATATAGATAGATAGATCGATAAATAGACATATAGACAAATAGATAGATAGATACATAGAGAGATAGATATATAGATAGATAAACAGATCGATATATAGATAGATAGATAGATAAATAGACAAAAATATAAAAAGATAGATAGATAGATAGATAGACAGACAGATAGATAGACAGACAGATAGATAGACATACAGATATATAGATAGATATATAAATAGATTGATATAGGGATAGATAGAAACAAGATAGACAAATAGATAGACAAATAATAGAAAAAAGATGGATAGATATATATACAAATAGATAGACAGATAGATAGACAGTCAGATAGACACACATATAGAAAGACACACTGATAGATAGACACAAATAGATAATAAAACAGACAAATAAATAGATAGATAGACATTAAGACAAACACAAAAAAAACATAAAGATAGTCAGTCAGGCAGATAGTCAAGGAGGCAGGTAGACAAATAGACTGACAAATAGATAAACACAGAAACAAACAAATAGATAGACAAACAAAAAGATAGATAGATAGATAGAGAGACAGATTGATAGACAAATATATTGACAAATTGATTGCCAGATAGATATAGAAATATATAAGAAGATAGAAAAATAGATAGATTAAGAGATAGATATACAAATAGATAGACAGATAAATAGATATATAGATTGAAAGAAAGAAAGATAGATTGATAAATAGATATAAAGATAGATAGACAGATATATAGATAGACAGATTGGCAGATAGATAGATATTAAAACAGACAAATAGACAGACAGACAGATAGATAGAAAGACAAATAAACAAACAAATATATAGACAGACAGATAAATAGATACACAAATAGAAAGATAGATAGAGAGTCAGGGAGGTAGAATGTCAATCAGGTAGGTAGATAAATAGATAGATAGATAAATAGATAGATAGACAAACAAATAGATATGAAAATAGATAGACAAATAGAAAAATATACATATAGATAGTTTGATAGATAGATTAATACACAAATTGATATACTGATAGATAGACAGATTGATACACAGCTTGATAGACAGATAGATAGAATGATAAATAGATACATAGATATATATATTTATATAGTCAGATAGATAAATATAGATAGATAGATAGACAGATAGAAATATATCTATATAAAGAGAGATTAATAGACAGATTGATATATAGATTGATATATAGATTGAAATATAGATTGAAATATAGATTTATAGAGAGATTGAATGATAAAAATATAGATATACAACCAGATAGACAAACAGATAGATATATAGAAAGATAGACCATTAGATAGACAAATGGAGAGATTTTTAGACTTCAGGAAGGTAGATGATTAGGGATGTAGGCAGCAGGCAGAAAAAAAGATAGACAAACTAATAGACAAATAGATACACATATAAGAAGACATTTAGATAAACAAATAGATAGTTAGATAGTTAGATAGATAGTTTGATAGACAGATTAATTGACAG
Organism: Sapria himalayana; assembly: GCA_029783825.1. Lineage (NCBI taxonomy): Eukaryota > Viridiplantae > Streptophyta > Magnoliopsida > Malpighiales > Rafflesiaceae > Sapria > Sapria himalayana. Next base: position 365,051 of record JAREIK010003080.1, on the reverse strand, counting down.
ATTAATAGACTGATAGATAGACTAATTGATAGGCAAATTGTTAGATAGATAGATAGATAGAAAGATAGATAGACAAATAGATAGATAGATAGATTGATTGATCGAAAGAATGATATATAGACATATAGATATACAGATAGATCGATAGATTATTAGAGAAATAGATATATAGATAGCTAGATAAAAAGATAGATAGCCAAATATATAGATAAAGAGATTGATATATAGATAGAAAGATAGATAGAAAGATTAACTAATTTATAGATAGAATGATAGATCTACATATAGATAGACATATAGATAGATAGATTATTAGAGAAATATATAGATATATAGATAAATAAACAGATAGATAGATAGATACATAAATAAATTGATAGATAAATAGATATACAAAAAGATAGATATATACATAGATATATAGATAAAGATATAGATAAAAAGATGGATAGAAAGATAGTTAGTTAGTTAGATAGAACGATATATACATAGTTATATAATTAGATAGATAGCCAGATATATAGACAGACAGATAGATAGACATACAGATAGATACAAAAATTTATATACATATAGATAAACAAATAGTTTGAAGACATTCATACTGACACATAGACAGACAGATAGACATTCAGATAGGGAGATAATTAAAGAGACAGGCATACAAATATATAGACAGATATATAGTTAGATAGACAAACAAATAGATATATAGATAAATAGATAGATAGATAGATATATAGATAGATGAGATAGATAGATAGATATGGAGACAAATAGATAGGCAGATAGAGAGATATTAAGATAGATAGAAATATAGATAGATAGATAGATTGATAAATAGATAGATATACATATAGATAGATAGATAGACAGATAGATAGATAGATATTTAATCAAATTAGATATACATGTAGATAGATAGATAGAAAAAGAGACATGCAAACAAACAAATAAAAGGATAGATTAATACATAGATAGACAAATAAACAGGCAAACAGACAGATAGATAGTTAGATAGATAGATCGATGTATTAATAGATAAATAGATAGACAAACATAGAGATAGATAGATAGATAGATAACAAATAGATAAGTAGATTAATAACAAATAGATAGAGAGATACATAGACAGACATACATACATACATAAAGATAGGTAGATAGATCGATAACATATATAGTGATATTAAGATCGTCAGAAAGATAGATAGATAGACAGATAGATAGAAAAATAGATAGATAGAAAGATAGAATGGTAGATAGATATATAAATTGATACTTAGATAGATAGATAGAAGTCAGATAGATAAATAGCTAGATAGTCATATAATTAGATCGATAGATATATATATAAATAGACAGATAAAAAGATAGATTGATAGGAAGAAGGATAGATAGATTCGTATATAGATTTATAGACAAAATGATTAATAGATTGATTGATTGATTGATAGACAGACAGATAGACAAATAAATAGATTGAGATATAGTCAGATAGATAGATAGATTAATGATAAATTAATAAATATTTACATAAATAGAAATAGGCATATAGATATACACTTTGATAGAAATATTGATAGATAAATAGACATATAGATAAATAAATAGATAGTTAGATAAATAGATAGATACATAAACAAATAGATATATAGATTTATTGATAGACACAATGATAGACAAATTTATTGATAGATAGAAATATAGACTGATAGTCATATTGATAAATAGATTGATAGATAGATTTATAGACAATTAGAATGTAATATAGATTGATAGATAGATTTATAGACAATTAGAATGTAATATAGATAGATAGATAGTTAATAGATAGATAGATATATAGATATATAGATAGATAGATAGAAAAATAAATTGATAGATAGATAGATAGAAAGATAGATAGATAGATAGAGTGACAGATAGAAAATAGATAGATAGATTTATAGATAAATTGATTGATATATAGATTGATTCAGATTGATAAACTAAATAGATTCATATACTTATTGAAAGACTGATAAATATTCAATTTGATAGATATATAGATAGACTAATAGATAGTCTAATAGATAGATAGATAGATTGATTAATTAGATGATAGACAGATTGATATATAGATTTATAAACATATTGATAGATAAATTTATAGACATATTTATAGACACGTTTATTGATTGATTGATTGATGGATAGATAGATTGATTGATAGACATAAAAATAGACAGATTGATAGACAGATTAATAGATAGATTGATAAAAAAATAGATAGACAGAAAGATATACAGATAGATAAATAGACATATAGATAAACATATCAGTAGATAGATAAATAGATAGATTGATAGATTGATAGATTAATAGATGAATTCATAGACAAATTGATAGATTTATAGACACATTGATAGACATATTACTATAAAGATTGATATATAGAATGATAGATAGATAAATATGTAAATAGATATATAGATAGACATATAGATATATAGACCGATAAACACATAGATAGACATAAAGATAGCTAGGAAGCTAGTTAGAATATTAGGCAGATATAAAGATAGATATATATACAGATAGAAAGGCATATAGATAGTCAGATAGACAGATAGATTGGCTTATAGATAGATAGATAGATAAACAATAGACAGATAGATTGATTGATAAATAGACAGATAGATAGACAGACACACAGAAAGATAGATAAATAGATAAAAAAGTATATAGATTTACATTTAAATATATAGATAGATTAACACATAAATAAATAGATAGATAAAAAGATTAATAGATTGATAGAGAGATAACAGACAAATTCATTGACAAATAGATAGACATATAGAAAAATAAACAAATAGTTAGATAGTTAGATAGATAAACACATAGACAGAAAGATAAATAGATCGATAGATAGATAGATATATAGACAGATAAATAGATAGATAGACTAATAGATTATAGTTTGATACACATATGGATAGATAGACAGACAGAAAAATAGTCAAGCATACAAATAGATAGTCATATAGACAAATTGTCAAGCATACAAATAGATAGTCATATAAACAAATAGTCTGTCAGATGGATATACTAATAGAAAGATAGATAGACTAAGTGCCAAACATATAGATAGATAGACAAACATATAGATAAATAGATAGATAGACACAAATATAGACAAATAGTTAAAGAAATAGATAGATAGACTGACAGAAATATAGATAAAAAAAGTAAATAGATAGATAGACAGATAGATAAATAGATAATAAAAGATATAGATATATAGATAGATAGACAAATAGATAGCCAGAATGTTAGAAAAATAGATAGATCGATAGACATACAGATAGATAGATAAATACATAGATAGATAGAATGATAGTTAGACAGCTAGAAAGAAAAATTGATAGATAGATAGATAAATTGATAAATTGATATATAGATAGATAGACATACATACAGATAGATAGATAGATAGATAGATAGATAGATAGACAAAGTGATAGATAGATAGACAAATAGAGACATAGATAGATATACAGATAGTTAGATAGATAGATAAAAAATAGATAAATAGATAAATAAATTTATATATAAATAGATAGACAGATAGATAGATAGATAGATAGAAAGATAGATAGACAGATATATAGATAGATAGGTTGACATATTAAATAATTGATTGATAGATATATTGATAAATAAATTGAAAGAATGATTGAAAGATAATATTGATAAATTGATTTATAGAAAGATTGAAATATAGATTCAGAAACAAATTGATAGATAGATTGATACATAGATTGATAGAGAGATTGATAAATAGATTGATACAGAAATTGATAGACAAAAAAACATTTTGATAGACATTTTGATACACAAATTGATAGACAAATTGATAAAAAAATAAATACACTTTTAGATAAATAGATAGATAGATGGATAAATAGACATATCAATAGATAGATAGATAGACATATAGATAACAATATAGAGAGATAGATAGATAGAAATATAGATAGATATTTAGTAAGTTAGATAGAAAGATATATAGATTGATAGATAAATTTATAGAAAAATTCATAGAATAGATTGATAGTATAAATGTTAGACAGATTGATAGAGAGATTGATAGACAAATTGATTGACATATTAATTGAAAGATTGATATATAGATAGATAGATAGACACAATGATAAATAGATAGATAGTCATATAGATAGATAGATTAATAGATAGACAATCATACAGATAGACAGATAGATAGATATATTGATATACACCTAAATTCACTGATAGATAGATATTTATATAAATAGATGGATAGATAGATAGATTTATTGATAGACAGAATGATAGAAAGATTGATAGATCGAGTGATAAACAAATTGATATACAAATAGATAGATAGATAGATTAATAAATAGATTGATAGACATTTTCAAAAATAAATTGATAGACAGATTAATAGATGGATTGTTTGATAAATTGATAGATAGATTGATAGATAGATTGATAGACAGATTGATAGACAGATTGATAGACAAATTAGTAGACAGATAGATAAACAAAATCTTGATAAATATATAGACTGATAGAGAGATAGATAGATAATAGAAAGATAGATAGATTAATACATAGATGGATAGACAAAAAGATAGAGAGATGGATGGAGAGATAGAAAGATAGATTGATAGGTAGATTTATAGATAGATTGATAGTAAGATTGATATACAGATTGATATACAAATAGATAGAGAGTTTGATAAATAAATAGATAGATAGGTATATTTATATACACATAGATTGCTAGATAGTTAGACAGATAGATAGAAAGATAGATATAGACATAGATAATATATAGATAGATAGATAGATACATTGACAGCTAGATTGATGGACAGATAGATATACGAATTATTAAATAGTTAGATTGAGAAATTTATTTTAGATAGATTCACAGATAGATGGACAAATAGATAGGCACATATATATAAAAATGATATACATATGGATTGAAAAAAAGATAGGTAGAAATAGAAAGATACATAGACAAATAGAAACACAGATAGATAGACATATAAATTGACAGATAGATAGAAATAGATAATTAGATAGAAATATAGATAGATAGTTAGACAAATAGAAAAAGCAATATATAGATAGATAGATAAATAGCTAGCTAGCTAGCTAGATAGATAATTAGATAGAAAGATATACAAACATATAGATAAACAAATAGATAGATAAATAAATATATAGAAATATAGATAGACAAATTGATAGATAGACAAATAGATAGATAGATAGATAGATATATATATAGAAAAATAGATAGACAAAATGACATATAGTTAGACATATAGATAGAAAGATAGATAGATATATAGACAGACATATATATAGACAAATAGATTATAGACAGACAAACAAAAAGAAAGATAGACAAATATACATATAGACATATATACACAATTAGGCTGCTAGACTATCATGTAGGTAGAAAGTGAGACAGACGAACAAACAAGAAAACAAATAGATAGATAAAAAGATAGATATTAAAATTGATAGATACATTAAAGATAGACAGATAGATTGATTAATAGATAGATTTCTTGACAAATACATAGAAAAATAGATAGAAATATAGATAGATATATAGGTAGACAAACAGATAAACATATAATTTGACAGATAGATAGACAAATACATAAATAGACAAATAGATAGACAAATAAATAGAAATAATTATATAAAGATAGATAAATAGACAGATAGATAGTTAGTTAGTTAGTTAGTTAGATAGATAGATATATAGATTGATTGATAAATTAATATACAAATTAATAGAAAAATTAATATAAAAATTACTAGACAGATAGATAGATAGATTGATATACAGATCAATAAATAGATAGATATGTAGATAGATATATAGATTGATTGATATTGAGATAGATAAACATAATGAAAGACATATAGATAGATAGATAGATAGATATACAGATAAGTAGTCCAATAGATATGTAAGTTATTAGATATATAAATAGATAGATATATAGAGATATAGATAGATAGATATATAGACAAGATAGATATATAGAGATACAGATAAACAATTAGATTGAGAGATAGATAGACAAGAATGATAGACATATAGTTAGATAATAGTTAGATAGAGAGAAAGAAATAAAGAAAGATAGATATATATGTAGTTAGATAGATAGACAGATAGATAGTTATATAGACAAATAGATAGATAGATAGAAAGATAGATAGATAGATAGATAAATAGCTAAACAATTATATAGACAAATAAATAGATTGATAATTAAACAGATTGATAGATAGAATTATAGATAAATTGAAAGACAGATAGATTAAAAGACTAATAGACAATTAGATAGAGAAATAGATAGGCATATAGATAGAAAGATAGACAAATATATCGACTAAAAGACAGACAGACATGTATAAATATATGTAGATAGATAGATAGACATATTGATAAAGAGATTAATAGACAAATTATTAAAAATTTTGATTGATAGATAGATAGACCAATTGATTGCCATATTGATCGACCGATAGATAGATAGATTGATAGACCAATTGATAGATAGATTCATAGATACATTGATGGACAGATTAAATGAAAAATAGATAGACATACATATAAATACAAATATAAATTGATTTAAAGATAGATAGATATATAGACAGATAGTTAAATAGATAGACAAATAGAAAGGTAAATAGATATATTGATGAATAGATATATATACAAATAGACAAATAAATAGACAAAAAGATAGACAAATAGATAAATATATACATAAATAAATAAACACATAGATATATAGATAGATAGATAGAAAGACAGACATATAAATAAATAGATAAATATATTATTAGAAAGATAGAAATAAAGAAAGATAAATAGAAGGCATATAGATAGAATGAATGATAAATAGAAAGATAGAAAGTTATATAGATAAATAGTAAGATAGATAGTTATAAAGATATATAGACATATAAATAGATAGATAGAAAGATTGATAAACATATAGATAGATAGATTATTAGATGATATAGATAGACAGATAAACAAATAGATAGATAGATTTATAGAGAGAGGGATGATAGATAGACAGATAGATATATAAAGAGTTAGAAATATAGATATATAAATTGATAGACAAATAAGATCAATAGACAGATAAATAGATAGATAGATAGATAGATAGACAAATAGATATACATATAAATAGACAAAAAGATATACAGATAGATAGATAGATAGACTTATAGATACAAAGTCGATCAGTCATGTAGACAATCAAGCATATAGAAAGATAAAAAGATACATAGATATATATACAGACAAATAGATAAAAATATATATAGATTGATTGCTAGATAGATAGAAAGATATATTGATTAATTGATGGATAGACAAATTGATAGATAGAAATAGACAAATTGATAGATGATATAGATAGACAAATCGATAGATGGATAGATAGATAGATTGACATATATATTGATTGATAGATAGATAGAAATATAAATAGATTTATACATAGATAAATATATAAACATATAGATAGACACAGAGATAGTTAGAAAGATTGAAAGATTGGTTGATAGAGAGATAGAAAGATATACAGATAGAAAGATAAATAGACTGATTGATAAATAGATTGATATATAAATAGATAGATTGAATGATAGATAGGTATATCGAAAATTGATAGATAGATAGATAAATATATACATAAATATAAAGAAAGATAAATAGTTAGATTGATTGATAAATAGATAGTTAGATAGACAATAGATAAATAGATAGATAGATAGAAATATAGATTGACAGGTCGATGACAGATAAATTGACAAATTGATGGACAAAATGATATATAGATTGATACATAGATTGATAGAAAGATTAATAGATAGATTCTTAGTCATATTAATGCATAGATTAATAGAAAAATTAATAGGCAGATTGATAGACAGATTAATAAAAAGATTGATAAATAGATTGATATATAGATGATTGGCTGACAAATAGATAGAAAACTAGTTAGATACATAGATTGACGTGCATATTTATAGATAGGTTTATAGATGATTTTATAGACAAATTGATATATAGTTTGATAGACAAATTAATAGATCGATTGATAGACATTTTAATAGTTATATTGATAGACATATTGATAGATTGTTTGATATACAGATTCATAGATATATTGATATAGATTGATAGATTGATTGATAGACAAAAAGTTTGTCAGATTAATAGAAAGATAGATAGATAGATAGATTTATAGACATATAGATAAATAGATAGATTGACTGATAGATATTTAGACATATAGATACATAGATAGATAATAGATAGACATATAGATAGATAGATAGATTGACAAATAAATAGATAGATAGATAAATAGATTGATTGATAATGAGATTAATAAATAGATTGATAAATAGATTGAAAGAAAGATTGATAGAAAAATTGATAAAAAGATAGAAAGATAAGTTTGATAAATAGATAGACAGATAGATAGACATATAGATAGAAATATAGATAGACAGATAGATAGACAGATATATAGACAGAAAGATATATAGATTATTTAGAAGATATAAAGAGAGATAGATAGTCAAATAGATAGATAGATATATAGATAGATAAAAAGAAAGCTAGATAGATAGATAATTATATATATAGATTTATAGATAGATAGATAGACAATTAGATATAAAGATAGATAAACAATTAGATATACAGATAGATAGACATATAGATAGAAAGATTTATAGATAAATTAATAAAAAGATTGATAGATAGATAGACATACAAATAGATATAAAGATAGATATATAAACATACAAAGAAAGAAATAGTTAGATCGAAATGAATACATACAGATAGATTTATAGATATACAGACCAATAGATAGATCAATTGTTAGGCATGCACACAACCATGCTGGTAGATATACTAACATAAATACAGATAGAAAGATAGACAAACATACAGATATATATATAAATAGATAGATAGACAAACATACATACAAATAGAAAGAAAGATATATAGATAGATAGACATATATACATAATGATATAAAGATAGATAGATAGATATATAGATAGATTGATTAATTTTTTTTTTTAAAGGTTGTTTTATTATTAATTATCACCCTCACTTTTGGCGGAGGAATACCATTTTTACAAACTAGTTCTACCCTTATCCCTTTTACACCCACTTTAAAACCTAATCTAGAATTCTAGATTAAAATGTAAATTTCATATCCTTCTACTAACGGTCTCTTGGCCGATCAATAATAGTCTCTTGATGAAAGAAAAATGCGTAAGGAATAATTCAACAATGTGTAAGTAAGAGCAGCCTCTTGGCCGAATCAAAGCAGAAATAATTCAACACACTACCTCTCTTGGCCGAATCAAAGCATAAATAATTCACAGAACCAGCCATTTCCTTCTCTCTTGGCCGAATCAATGCAAAATACTGGTTCCTTCCCTCTCTAGCTTTGTCCAGCCTGCTTTCCTTTTAGTTAACCTATGCTAGTTCTGTGAAACCTCCTTATTACAGCTTGACTTAACCTGAAAAGAAATCCAACCAAAAAGAGGCCTACCAAGCAATAAAAAATTACAAACTCTCTCCTTATTCAACTTCCCTCAGGTTCTCTAATCCCCCTGCCGGCTGCAAGAGAAAAAAGAAAAAACTGACAAACATTAAAAATAATTTCTTAGTTAATAATTTCAGCCCTTTCTAGGGCTTGCTCAGCCCTTTATCAGCCTTGTAGTTTCTTGATCAATCGTGCTCTTTTATGGGTAGAGAATCAGAATTGAGTGCGACAGCTCCCATGAAAACTCGGCACTGACTCTGATAAGTCTCTTGGCTAATCAATGCACTTGCTCATCCGTAACTGCAGTAACTACGAGATAGTTATTACAGCCGTAGCTGACATTATTGCACATAACAGATTCCAGTGAAAAATGATAGTTCTAATCACTATCTCCAAGCCAGTTCCTCCAACCAATCATTTCATTTCCTTTCTAACTTTGACCAGGCTACTTTTTTTTAGTTAAACCTTTGCAAGAGCCTTGCTAAAGCTTAACTTAGCCTGAAAAATCCAACCAAAGCCAAAACCAAACAATAAAATTACAAAATACTTCTTATTCGGCTTCCCTCGGAGCAGGGAAGCTATCTCTTTCTACTTTTATCTCCTGCCAACTGCAAATAAAGACAAACACTAACAACAATTCATTAGATAAATAATTTTCTGCCCTTTCTAGGGCTTACTCAGCCCTTTATCGGGCTTAAAACAAAAACCTCCCCCCTCACCCCCTTTTCAAATTAATTCATGTTTTTTGAAGCCTAATATACGGAAATGCAATTTTATCTAATCTTATTAGTCCTTTGAATTTTCCAGGTATATTCTCCCCTCTAAATTCTTGTGATCCTTTTTTCATTCCTTCTTCCGCTAATCTATCTGCAATCATGTTTGCTTCCCTATAAATATGCTTAATTTCACCTTTTATTTCTCTTAGAATGCATCTAATGTTATCAATCTCTTCTTCAAATTGCCATAAATATATCTTTCCCTGTACTAGGTCCACTAGTATTTTTGAATCCACCTGTGCTTGAACCTTTTGGTAATTATTAGATTTACAAATTTGCAACCCCTTTTGTAGGGCTATAATTTCTGCTTGCAAGGCAGAAGATGCTATATCTCTTGATGTGAACGCTTTCAGTACCTCTCCTTCCGCATTTCTTATTAAACCTCCTCCACCAGCTTCTCCCATTTCTCTTTTAAAGCTTCCATTAGTATTTAGTGTTAGACTGCCCTGCTCATGTTTATTCCAGTTAACTATTTTCATAATTGGCATTTTTCTTGCTATTGTTGCGAGGTGCCATTCTTTTATTCTATCTTCCTCTTTTTTCCTGTTTTCCACTTTTATTGGATTACAAGCCGTAATAAAAGCACTCTCTTTTTTTATTTCTACCAAAATGACATTATGTTCCATTTTTACATTATCATATCTACTTCTGTTTCTAGCTTTCCATATGCACCATAGCACTATATGCGGAATATAACTTCTAATCCATTTTAAGATATTATTCTTTGTTTGTTTTTCTGACCAATTTTCTAGCCTATTTCTTAAATTAACTGTACTTCTTTCAATATTAGCTTCAATTTCTAGTTTATTCCACACTTTTATAGCTATTTTACCCTTAGAAAATAGGTGATCTGAGCTCTCTATATCTTGATGGCAACATTCACATCTTGATGCTAGTTTTATGCCCTTTTTCTGAATGTTCGCATCTAGGGGAATAATGTTTGACATGATTTTTCATGATAAAACATTAACTTTTTGAGGCAAATCTTTTTTCCAGAGTAATTTAAATTGTAAGGGGTTTTCTGCTTCTTACTAGCTCCTTGGCACTTTTTAATGTGAAGTTTCCGTTTGGATTTAAAGTTCATTTCCACCCACTTTTCGTTAGTATTGTATGCTTTTCCACGCTGCTTTGTTGTTCGTGCATCATTTTCCAGCTTCTAGACGCTTTTTTTATATTTTTAAAAACATTGTTTCCTAACCCATATTTAGCTTTTACAAATGCCGTCCAGATGTTTTTATCTGATTTTATTCCCCAGCAATTCTTACATGCCCACGCTTTGGATATATCTTTTAGGCTGATCAAGCCTAAACCTCCCTCCTCTTTTGGGAAACATAAATCTCTCCATTTTTTCTAGTGCAGCTTATTCTTCCCTTCTCTTTTACCCCATAAAAAATTAGCCATTTCTCTTTCTAGTTTTTTAATGATTATATTTGGGGGTTGTGCCGTCATTAGTATATGTATTAATGAACTATGTAGCACATGGGTAATTAGTGTGATTCTTCCTGCCATATTTAATAAGTTTTCTTTCCAGCCGGCAATTTTATTCTTTATTTTATCCAGTAAAAATGTAGAATATTCCTCCTTTACTCTTCCTTCATAAATTGGGCATCCCAAATACATTAATGCTCCTTTACACTGTGCAAAACCTGTGACCCTTTTAATTTTGAGGGCAATGTTTTCTGGTGTTTTGGCTGCTATCAGAAATTGACATTTATTCTTATTAAGCTTTTGACCTGTTTCTTCTTCTAGTATTTGTATAAGCTCCATCAAGTTTTCCATTGATTTGCTGCTGGCATTTGTAAATATGATCACGTCGTCAGCGTATGCCAAGCAGCATATTAATGGCGTATCTTTGGGCTGTTTGTAGGCTAAGATGTTGCCATTTCTAACTTTCTCTTTTAAGTTTACTATAAAAAGATCTAAATAAATATTAAACAAAGAAGGGGACAATGGGTCCCCTTGCCTGAGACCTCTGGTTGGTTTAAATTCTTCACCTGCCTGGCCATTTATAAGAATTTTAATCCAAGCACTAGATATACATCTATATATAATATCTATCCAAAATTCTGAAAACCCAATTTTTCTCATTATATAGCAAAGTATATTCCATTCTACTTTATCAAATGCCTTAGCTAAATCTAGTTTCATGATTACATTATGACCCCTGACCTTAGTCCCTATACCTCTTATCATTTCCGATGTTAAATTAATGTTTTCAGTTATTAGCCTATTTTTAACAAAACCTGCTTGTTCCAGCTCTATTATGTTTGGTAATATTTTGCTCAATCGTTCCTGTAACAATTTGGCTAATATTTTATATATGGTATTACATAAACTGATTGGCCTGTAACAATTTGGTCCAGCTCATACATAGTTTTGATACCTAAGAAAACAAATCCTCAAAAAGGAGATAGATTGATTAATTGATACATAAAGATAAACCCATAATTATAAATAGATAAATAGATAGAAAGATATAAAAATAGAAAGATGATTAGACAAAAAGGAAGATAGATAGGTTGACTAAAAGCCATATATACAAATATATAGATAGAAAGATATGTAGATAGACTGGCAGACAAGTATATGCATAGATAGATAGAAAAATATACAAATAGAGATGTATCTAGATAGATAGATAAACATATTGATAGATAATCAAATAGATAGATAGAGTTATAGACAGATAGGTAGATAGACATATATAAAGATAGACAGATACATAGATAGTTATATAGAGTGATAGAAATATAAATAGATAGTCAAATTGATAGATTATCAGATAAGCAGATAGACAGACAAATAGATAGATAGATAGATAGACATATATATAGATATATAGATAAACAGATAAATAGGTATATATTTCGATAGAAAGATAAATAGACTAAAAGATATATAGATAAATAGAAATATAGATAGAGAGATAGAGATATAGAAAAAAAGACAAAGCTATAGATAGATAAATAGACAAATATATAAATATATAAATAAATAGATATGGAGATAGATCGAAAGATATAAAGATAAAAAGGTTGACAAATAGATAGGTAAATAAATAAACTGATATATAGATAAATAGATGGTTAGTTAGTTAGATAGAATAATATGTAGTTAGCTAGGTAGATAGGTAGATCGATAGACATAAAGATAAATAGATAGATAGACAAATATACAAATATACTAGTAGTTAGATAGATAGACATATAGATATAAATACATATAGATATATATAGATAGAGATAAATAGAAAAAGAAATAGCTAGATAGATTGATAGAAAGTTTGATAGATAGTCAATTAGATAGATAGAGTGATTAGTAGATTGACTGATACACAGGTAGACATATGACATAAAATAGATAGACATGTAGACAGATAGATATATAGATAGATAGAAAGACATATACATAAATCGATAGACAAATTGATAGACATATAGATAGATAGAAAGACATATACATATACCGATAGACAAATAGATAGGCATATAGAAAATATATAAATAGAAAGATAGATAGATAGTAAGATAGACAGATTGATAAATAGATTGATAGAGAGATAAATATACACATAGATAGCCATATAGATAGTTAGATAAATATACAGATAGATAGAGAGATTATTATAAAGATAGTTAGACAGAAGATATAGAGAGAAATATACATATTCATAGATAAAAAGATTGATAGAGAGAGAGATATATACAAATAGATAGACAGATAGATTGATAGAGAGATAGATATATAGATACATAGACAGATTGACACACATATAAATAGACATATATATAGATAGATAGATAGTAAGATTGACAGATTGATAGATATATAGAGAGATCGATAGATATATAGATTGAAAGATATAGAGACAGACATATAGATAAATAGATTTATAGATAGACAGACAGACAAATAGATATACAGATTTATAGATAAATAGATAGATAGATAAATAGGCAGATAGTTAGATAGATAGATAGATAGATAGATAGACAGATAGATTGAAAGTTAGATAGTTAGATAGAAAGACAGATAGATAGATAGATAGACAGCCAGATAAAATGATTTATAAATAATTATATAAATCGATAGACAAATAGATAGATAGATATATAGACATATAGATTGTTTGATAGATACATAGATTAATAGACAGATAGATAGAGAAATAGATACATAATTTGATAGTCAAATAGATATATAAATTTATAGATAGATTGATAGACAGATTGATAAAAATATAAATAGACAAATTGATAGAAAAATAGATTGATAGATATATAAATAGCTAGATAGAGAGATAGATATACAAATAGATAGATCAATAGATAGATAGATAGCTACAAAAACATATAGATAGATAGATATATATATATATATATATATATAAGATAGATAGAATTATAGATTGAATAATAGATAGTTACACAGATAGATAGATAGAATAATAGATATATAGATAGATATTTAGATAGAGAGATAGACAAATAGGTACAAATATATATATATATATATTGTTAGACAAATATAAAGATAGATATATAGATAGATTGACAGACTGGTAGACTAAAATATAGAAAGACTAAAATATAAAAATACATAAAGGCTAAAAGAGAGAAAAATAGAAAGAAATATAAACATACAAAAAAAGATAGACATTTAGAGATATGCAGAAACACAAATATATAAATATACTTACATAGATACAAATAGATAGACAAACAAATAGATATTCATAGATGTAAACTAACAAATAGATAGATAGACACTGATAGAAAGAAAGATAGATAAAGAGATATATATATATATAGATAGACTTATAGATAGATAAATAGACAATCAGGTAGATAGATATGCAGGCATAAAGATAGAGAAAATAATAGAAAGTTAGACACACAAATAAATAAATAGATAGATAAACAGACATAGATTCATAAACACATAGAAAAATAGATAGAAAGATAGATACTATGATAGATAGATAGATAGAAGTTATACGTAATTTGATAGATAGATTTATAGATTGATTGATTGATAGTTTCATTGACAGTTTGATAGACATATAGATAGATAGATTTATAGAGTTATTGATATACATATTGATAGACAAATTGATAAATAGATGGAGATAAATATAGATAGATAGGTAACTAGATAGATAAAAAGATAGATACATAAAAAGATAAATAGATAGCTATATAGACTTTTAGAAAGGCAAATAGTGAGAGAGATATAAAGACAAATAGATAGAATGATATATAGTTTGTTAGAATGTTTAATTGATATATAGTTAGATAGAAGATAGATTGATTGATAGATAGACTAATAGATATATAGATATATAGATAAATAATGATATAGACATATAGATAGATAAATAATGATATAGACATATAGATAGATAGACAGATATATAGACATATAGAGAGACATATAGAAAGATAGACAAACAGATAGACAGACAGATAGATATATTGATAGATAGATAGATAGTAAGATAGATATATAGATAGACAAATAGATAGATAGTTAGATAGATAGATAGACAGAAAGATAGATAAATAGATAGATAGATATACAAATATATAGATAGCTAGATAAATATACATATAGATAGACAGATTTATTGACAGACATATAGATAGACAAATAGATAGAGAGATAGATAGATAGATAGATAAACAAGTAGATAGGCCGATATATAGGTAGATAGATATATAGATAGATAGACAGATAGATAGAAAAAGAGAATGACGGATAAAGTGATAGATAGAAATAAAGATATATAGATATATAGATAGATAGATAGATAGACTGATAGATATATAAAATGATAGATAGCCAAATAGATAGATAGATAGATTTATTGATTAATAGGTAGAATGATCGAAAGATATATAGATAGATAGATAGATTGATTGATAATAAGATAGACAGATAAATAGGAATATATATAGATAGTTAGATAGAAACTTAGATAGATAGTTAGATAGACAGATATATAGATAGATAGATTGTCAAAATTATAGACAAACAGACATACAAAGATATTAACTAACATACAAATAAATTGACATACAATTAGTCAGATAGACAGATAAATATACATACACTAATAGAAAGATAGATTGATATATAGATAGACAGACAGATAGATAGATAAACAGATAGATAAAAAATAGAAAAACATAAAGATAGATAGATAGAATGATTGTTCGATAGATGGATAGATTGATCAAAACATAGATAGATTTTTAGATAGATAGAGAGATAGATAGACAGAAAGATAGACATATAGATAGATAGATAGATTAATTCACCGATAGATAGATAGGTAGACATATTAATAGATAGATAGATAGATTGAGAGTTAGAGAGATAGAGTAATAGAAAGATAGAGAGGTAGAGCAAAGAGAAGTAGAGAGAGAGAGATATTTAGAAAGATATAGAGATCTAAAGAGGGAGATAGAAAGAAAGATACAAATAAATTCAAATAGATCAATAGATAGACATAGATACATAGACAAATAGATACACAAAGATAGAAAGATAGATAGAAAGAAAGATAGATTGACATGTAGATAGAATGATTATTAGACGGATAGATTGACAAATAGATAAATAGAAAGATATACAGATATATAGATTTAGAGATAAATATAAATATATTCAAATAGATAGACAGAAAAATAGACATATATATAGATAGTCAAATAGACATATATATAGTTAGACAAACATGTAGACAAATAGATAGATATATAGAAAGACAAATAGATAGATAGACATATATAGAGAGAGGTAGATAAAGATACATATAGGCTGACAGACAGATAGTGAAAGATAGATAGAGTGATAGATATATAGATAGATTGATAGATTAATAAATAGACAGATAAACCATCAAGCACATATATAGTTAGGTAGATAGACAAACAAATAGATAACTAGATATGCCTACAGATCGATAGACAAATAGACATACAGACAAAAAGACAATAGGAATATATATAGATAGAAAGTATGATAGATAGATTAATAGATATATTGATAGACAGTCAGATATATAGATAGATAGATACATAGATAGTTTGATAGATAAATTGATAAATAGATTGATAGACACATTGATAGACAATTTAATATATAGATTAATATACATATTGATAGGATGATTGATATATAGATTGATAAACAATTTAATATATAGATAAATATGCAGATAGTTATATAGATAGATAGATATAAAAATACATAGATTATTAGATAGATATAAAGATAGAGAGATAAATAGATAGATAGATAGATATAGAGATACAAAGAGAAAGATAAATTGATAGCTAGATAAATAGACAGGTAGATAAAGAGATAGATAGACATATAGAAAGGTAGATAGATAGATAGATATAAATATAGATAGATAGATAGATAAATAGGTAGATAGACAAACAGAAAGATAGACAGATAGATAGATAGATAGATAGATAGATAGACATATAAATAGTTTGACAAATAGTTTGACAACTTGATAGACATTTTGATAGACAGATTAAAAGATAGACAGACAGATAGAAAAATAAATAGACAAATGGATAGATAGATAGAAATATAGATAGACAGGTATAGATAGATAGACAAATAAATACAATTGATAGATAGACAGATAAATAGATAATAGATTGATAGATAATTGATAGATAGATAGACATATAGGTGGACTGATAGATAGATAGATAGACTTACAGTTAGACAAATAGAAAAATAGGCCAAGAGACAGATAAATAGATAGAGAGACAAATGATAGACATTCTGATATCCTTTTGATAAACAGAAGCATAAACATTTTGATATATAGATTGAAATAAAGATACATAGATGAATAGTCATATAGATAGACAGATTGATATATAAATAAATATATACCTAGATAGACAGATAAAAAGATAGCTAGAAAAATAAATAGATATATTGATATATAGATAAATTGATAGATAAACAGATAGATAGATAGATATGTATATATATAGATAGATATATATATAGATATATATATATATATATATATATATATATATATATATATATATATCAATTGACATGTAGATAGATAGATAATCAAGCATGTAGATAGTCAAGCAGGTAGATATATAGATGGACACACACACACACACACACAGATAGACAGATAGATAAGCACATTGATAGAAAGATATATAAACAAATAGATAGATAGATAGTTTTATAGATAGATTGATTCATAGATAGCATGATAGATAGATATATAGGAAATTTATAGATAGGTAGATAGATAGATAGATAAATAATTAGATAGATATATCTATATATAGATAGATAGAGAGATAGATAGATAGATAGACTAATAGATAGATAAATAAATAGTTAAATAGATAGATAGACATATATATATATATATATATATATATATATATATATATACACATATACACCGATAGATATTAGATAGCTAAACATAATTATAGATAGATTGATAAACAAGTTGATAGATAGATAGATTTATAGATACATAGATAGATAGATAAACATATAGCCATATTGACATATAAATAGATAGAGAGCTAGTCAGATAGACACACAGATAGATAGATAGATAGACATACATATAGATAGACATTTTGACTGATAAACTAACACACTAACACATTTACAGATGGATAGACAGATAGTTGGACAGACAAATAGACAGTCAGACATACAGATAGATAAACAGATAGATAAATAATTTGATAAATAGATTGATAGACAGATTGATAGATATATTGATTGATAGATAGATAGGCAAATAGGTAGATATATAAATAGATAAATAGTTTGATTGATAGAAAGACAGATTGATAGACAAATAGATAGACAGATAGATTGATAGTTATATAGATAAATAAATAAATAGTCAGATTTATAAACAAAGTGGTAGACATATTGATAGATAGATTTTTAGATAGATTGATAGACAATTTAATAGACAGATTGATTGATAGATCGATAGAAAATTTAATAGACAGATTGATAGACAAATAGATTGATTGATAGACAAATAGATAAACATATAGAAAGATAGTTAGACAAATAGATAGATACATAATAAAGATCTACATATAGATAAATATGTAGATAGAAAAATTTTTAGAGTGATAGATAGATAGAAAGATAGATATATATATATAGAAAGATAGAAAGGCAAATAGAAAGACAAATAAATAGATAGATAAATAGATAGTTTTTTAGACATATAAATAGGTAGATAGATAGATAGTGAGTTAGTGAGATAGATATATCGACAGAGATTTAAATAAATAAATATACAAATATCAAGATAGATAGATAGATAGGTATATAGATAAATATACAAAAATGCAGATTGACAGATTACATAGAGATAGATATATTGATTGATAGACATATAGATATATTGATAAACATATAGATAATAGACAAATAGATTGATAGATAGAAAAATAGATAGGTGGACAAATAGATATATAAACATATCGATTGACAGAGATATAAAGAGATATTTGGTTAGACAAATAGACAAATAGACAAGTAGACTCATAGACATATAAAAAGATAGATAATTAGACACATAGACATATAGCTAGTTACTTTGGTAGCTAGTAAGGTAGGTAGGTATCTATGTTGTTAGTTAGGTAGGAAAAGATATAGAGAGGTAAAGAAATTGGGAATTAGAAAGATAAAGAGATAAAGAGGTAGAGACATAGATAAGTAGAGAGCTAATGAGATGGAGAGATAGAGAGGTAGAGAGATATGGAGATAGAAAGATATAGATATAGAGAGTTAGAAAGATAGAGAGAAATAGAGATATAGAGATAGAGAGATAGATAGAGAGAAAGAAAGATATAAATATATATAGATAGATAGATTGATTGATTGATAGTAGATTGACATATAGAAAGATCGACAATAAAACAAATAGACAAGTAAACATATAGAAAGATAAATAGCTATATTTATAGACAAATAAATATCTAGATAGAAAGATAGACAGAAAGACATATAGACTAGCAGACTGATAGATTGAAGATTAACAAATAGATAGATAACTACTAGATAGATAGATAGATATACAATTTAATAGATAGATTGATAGATAGATTGATAGACAGATTGATTGAGAGATAGATAGATTGATAGTCAAATTGATAGACATAAATATAGACACATAAATTGAAAAATAAATAGAGATATAGATAGACAGATAGTTATATAGATAGATAGATAGATAGATAAATAGATAGATAGATAGACAGATAGATACACACATAGATAGATATATAAATAGATAGATTGATAGACAAATAGATAGACTAGTAGATACACACAAAGGTATATAAATAGATAGTATAGATAGATAGATAGATAAAAAGATAGATAGATAGTCATATAGATAGATAGATAGACAGATAGACATATTGACAGACATAGATATAGAGACACACATACATATAGACATGGACATATAGACAAACAAGTTAGTTAGATTGAGAGACGAACTGATAGATTGATAGATAGACACTTAGATAGATAGACAGATTGATAGACATATAGATATATATCAATTGATAGATAATTAGATAGATAGATAGACAGATATAAAGACCCTTTAGATAGACATATAAGTAGACAAATAGAAAGATTCAGAGACAAATAGAAAGAAAGAAATATAGATAGATATATACTTATAGTCATATAGAAATATATATATATAGAAAGACAAATAGATAGATAGATAATGAGATTGATAGATAGATAGACAAGTAGACACATAGACTGATTGATAGATAGAAAGATAGACATAAAGATAGATAGATATATATATATATATATATATATATATATATATATATAGACATGTATATAGATAGACATATATACAAGTAGACAAATAGAAAGCTAGACAGTTAGATAGATAGATAAACTGATAGATAGATTGACAGATAGACAGATAGATAATTTGATAGATTGATAGATAGACATATAGTCAGATATACACATTGAAAGATTGATGAGATAGAAAGATAGATAAATAGGTAGTTATATAGATAAAGAGATAGAAATAAAAATAGAGAGATAGAGAGATAAATAGATAAATAGATAGATAGACATATATATTGATAAAGAGATAGAGAGATAGAGAAATAGATAAAAAAAGATAGACTAATAGATTGGTATATAGGTAGACATATAGAAGGATCGATAGTTAAATAGATAGATAGATAGAAAGATAGACAGATATCATTAGGTTAGTAGCTAGCTATATAGAGAGGTAGGTAGGTATTAAGGTCAGTAGTTAGCTATGTAGAGAGATAGAGAGGTATAGAGATATAGAGATAGAAAGATACTGAGATAGCGAGGAAGACAATAGATAGGTAGAATGCTAAAGAGATAGAGAGAATTAGAGGTAAAAAGATATAGAGATAAAGAGAATGAAAGATAAAAAGATAGAGAGATAGAGAGTAAGATAGCTAAAGAGATAACAAGATAAAAAGATAGATAGATATAGAGATGAAGAGAAAGATAGATAGATAGAAATATAGAAAGAAATAAAGATATTTAGAAAGATAGATTGATAGATAATAGATAGACATATAGACAGATAAACAAAAAGATTGATAAATAGATTAACATATAGATAGAAAGCTAGATATGTAGATAGATAAATATCTTGATAGACATATATTCAAAAAAAAAGACATATAGACTAACAAACTAATAGATTAATATATTGACAGATTGAAAAATAAATAGATAGATAGACAGATAAATAGACATTTGACAGATAGTTAGGCTGACAGAAAGATCGATAAATAGACTGATAGATAGACTGATAGATAGATAGATAGATATATATATATATATAGATACACAGACAGACACATAGATATATAGATATATAGAAAGGTAGATAAATAGATATATTGATTGAAATTCTGATAGATAAATTGATAGATAGATTGATAGACATGATAAAAGAAAGAAAGATAGATAGATAGATAGATAGATATATAGATTAACAAATAGAAAAATTGACAAATAGATAGATAGATAGTTTGATTGATAGATAGAGAGATAGACAAATAGATAGAAAAATAAATAGACATATATAAATAGATAGAAAAGATACATGGAATGATAGATAGATAGACAAATAAATAATCAAGTAGTTATCCAGATAGATAGATAAATAGAAAGATAGATAGATAAATAGATAGATAGATATATAAAATGATAGATAGGCAGATAAATAGACATATAGAGAGACAAAAGATAAATTATTCTATAGATAGATCGATATACTCATTGATATATAGATGGATAGAAAAATTGATAGACAGATAAATAAATATTTGATAGACATATAGATAGAAAAATTGATAGATAGATTGATAGAGAGATAGATAGATAGATAGATAGATATATACATAGATAGATAGACTTATAGATAGATAAATAGATAGAAGATAGAGATATAGATAGATAGATGGATAGATAAATAGTATATAAATTGTTAATTAGATGGACAGATAGATACATAGATAGATAGAAGATAAATAGATAGACATAAAGATAGACAAAAAGATTGAAAGATAGATAAATATATAGATTGATAGATAAATTGATAGATAGATAAATATATAGATTGATAGATAGATTGATAGACAGATAAATATATAGATTGATAGACAAATAGCTAAACAAATAAATAAATAGATTTATATATAAACTTATAGTGAGATAGATAGATATATATATATAGATAGATATATTGATATATAGATAGATAAATATATAGATAGATAGACAAACATATATATATAAATATATAAATAGATAGACATGTATATAGATATATAGATAGACAGATAGACATATAGACAAATTGATAGACATTATTTAATAAATAGATAGACAAATAAATTGACAAATATATAAACAAACAAACAAATAGATAGATAGATAGTAAAAAATATAGTAGGACAGAAAGATAGAGAGACTGATAGACCGACCGACATATAGATTGATAGATAAATTTAAAGATAGATTGAAAGATAGATAGTTATATAAATAGTTAGATAGATAGATTGATGAATAGATAGACAGATAGACAAATAGATAGATACATAGATAGACAGAAAGTTAGATAGATATATAAATAAATAGATAGATAGTTAAGCAATTTGATTGAAAGATTGATAGATAGATTTATAGATAGATTGACAGATAGATTGATTGAAACATTGATAGAAAAATTGATAAATAGATTGATAGTCATATTGATAGACATATTGATAGGCAGATTGATTGATAGATAAAAAGATAGATAGACAGATAGATTAACATATAGATAGACAAATATATTGATAGATAGAGAGATATATAGATAGACAGATAAATAGAAATGTAAATAGACAGATAGTTAGATATATAGATAGATAGAAAGATAGTCATATAGATATATAGATAGATAGATAGTTAGATAGACAGATAGATAGATATACAGATAGACATATACATAGATAAATAGATATATAGATAGATGAATAAATAAATAGATAAACAGACATATATATATATATATATATATATATATATAGACAGACAAATTTATAGATACATTGATATAAATACAGACAGACAGACATATAGATAAATTGACATTTACATAGATAGTTATATTGATAGAAAGACGAATTAATATATAGATAGATAGATATATAGATATATAGATCAATAGACAGTTATATAGAAATATAGATTTATAGATTTATAGATTTATAGATCGAGAGATAGGTATATAGAAAAATAAATAGACAGATTATTAGTTATATAAATAAAAAGATATATTAACAGATATATAAACAACCAAACAAATAGATAGATAGATAGATAGATAAAAAGATTATAGAACACATATTAAGATATTTTGATAAATAGATCAATTGATAGAAAGAAAGATAAATAGATAGATAGGCAATTTGATAGGCATATTGATAGTAATTTTTATAGATAGATTTATAGATAAATAGAGATATAGATTGAAAGATAAAATATATATACATAAATAGATAGACTAATAGATAGACAACCATATTGACATATATATATATACAGATTCAGATATACAAATTGATAGACAATATATACACAGATATATTGATTGATATATACATAGACATATAGACAAGTAGATAGATAAAAAATAGAAATATAGATAAATACATAGATAAATAGATAAATAGATAGAAAGATGGACTGATAGATAGATATATAGATAGACATATAGATATATAGATATACATAAATATAGATATATAAATAAGTAGTTAGATATGTAGATAGATAAATAAACAAATTATTTGATAGATTGATTGACAGATGGATAGACAGATGGATAGAAAGTTGGATGGATAGATAGATAAATCGAAAAATAGATAGTCATATAGATAGACATATTGATAGACACATAGATATACTATTAGATAGACAAATAGATAGATATATAGACAGATAGATACATAGATCGACAGAAAAATATACAAATATAGAGATAGATAAATTGATTGATTGATAAACAAATAAATAGATAGATATATAGATATATAGATATATAAATAGATTGGTAAACATATCGATAGATAGATAGATAGTAGGACATAGAGACAGACAAATAGATAGATAGATAGATAGACAAATAGATAGATATATACATAAATAGATAGACAATTTGATAGATAGATTGATAGACCAATTGATAGATGCTTTTTTATACATATTGATATACATATTTATAGATAGATTGTTAGACAATTAGACATATAGATTGATAGATAGTTATATACATAGATATATTGACAAATATATAGACAGAAAAATAGATAGATAGATTGATAAACAAATAGATAGACACTTAGATCAACAAATAGATAGACAGATTGATAAAAAAAATATACAGATAGTTAGATAGATAGATAAATAAATAGATAAATATATAGGGAGATAGATAGACATGTAGATACCTTGTTTGATAGACAAATAAATAGATAGATAGTGCTATATATCATTTTTTTGATAATCTATTTTATATTACCAAAATGTTTATGTTTTAATATTTACATGTATGTGTAGGAAAGAAAATATTAAGAGTCCGAGAATACAACAATAGTATACTAATGGAGGTTCCATTTTCTAGTGGATGTAGCTAGTCATGTTGAACTACTAGTGAACCACATTATTTCACGCGTTTCTCTTGTGGTTTTGATTCATTTTTTGATTATGTCATGGTTAGATTGTGGTTGTGTATTGTATTTATATCTTTTGTTGTTCTTTCTTTATTGTTCTCTTCTTCTAAATCATAATCATGGAAGCACAATTTCCCAACAGATTGATAGACATATAGATAAATAATTAGATAGATAGATAGATAGACTTATAGATAGAGAAATAGATAAATAGATAGATAGATGGATAAATAGATAGACAGATACATAGATATTTAGATAGATAAATTGATAGACATTAAGATAAACAAATAGCACCACAAACAAATCCCAAATATCTAGGAAAAATTCTCTAACTAAATGAGATTTTTCTATCGCTAAAGTGGATATAATGATAAATTAACGAGGAAACTTTTCCCAAGCTAAAGTGATCATCGTTAATAATTTACGAATGAAACAATCCCTAGTTAAAAATTAATGAAGGAAACAATCCCTTGCTAAAAATTTCTAGCAATGAAAAGTTACCTAGCTAAATTAATAATTTTTCTAACTAATTTTGACCTTAATTTGAAGCTTCAGAAAATTCCCTAACTAAATTAGCAAGGGTAAATCACTATCTAAATTAGCAAGGAAAAATTCTATGGCTAAATTAGCAAAAAAAAACCTAGCAATTTTCATTCCTAAACTATTTTCACTATTTTATTTTTATTTCAAAAAATTTAATTTAATTATTTTATGTTTTTATATTAATTTGAATAAAAACAAAAACTATAAATGATAAATTATAATTAACATAAATTAAAATCAGTTTATAAATTATTCTGATACAATATTTTACATTGATAAAACAAAAACATAACAAAATTTTATAATATCTTATTCAACAATGTATCTAACGATAATGTATAATATATAATCTCTTTGTGAAATTGACATTTCTTTCTTTCTCCCAACTCCTTCGATTACCATCTTTCTACTGTGACAAAGCTATATCAGTCGCTACATATCATGTCTAGTGAAAAATCCCTACACTTCTACAATCTTCATATGAGGAACATTGCGGTACCTTATCTGTACGAAATTTAAACCAATCAATCAAATCAAAATAAATAAATAAAAAAAGTTTGGTTTAGATAAATATATAATATTGTAGTAATATGTACATATATACTATAGTGTATATATACATATATACTAGCATTTCACAAGTTTAATATATTACTGCAGTATATGTAAATATATAATATAGTATTATAAGTACATTTAAACTGAGTAAATATGTACAAATATACTCAGTATATATTTTCATATATACTCAGTACTTATATACTCAATATTGTATGTATAATACTGCAAAATTATCTATACTTATATACTGAGTATATTTGTACATATACTATAGTATATATGAAGTATACTGAGTATATATGTACATATATACTACAATATTAATTGTACATATACACTCAGTATATATGTACAAATATACTCAGTATATACATACATATATACTGAGTATATACCTACATATATACATAGTATATACATACTATATATTCAGTATATACGTACATATGTACTGTAGTAAATATGTACTTTTATACTAGAGTATTATATGTACATATATATAATCACATAGACTCAAATGACACAACACTGCACCAAATTAGTATTATATCATTTTTACTTCACAAAGATGACACAAAACAACACAATCAACATAAATAAGTAATGCAAAGATTATTTAAATTTAGAAAAATATCTTTGAAAACTATTAGAGGAAAACATGGAAGACAAGCCACGAGCTAAGCTTTGCGTATCAAAGTTCGCATCTTTCCTCCCTAAAACCAGAACTCTCTTCCAATCCCAAGGCCTATAAGGGTGTTTCTCTACCCCACCATGAACAAGTTGTCATGCTAACAAAAGAACTAGTAGATGAAATAGAGACTCATCGTCAGTAGTAGTAACCATCAACAAATCAATAAGTAACTGTAACATAGAAAATTGGAGTACTACACAATGCTCATGTGCATCACAAGATGATGAAAATATGTTTTGCATAATAATTTTGAATAACAACAATCTATGCAACCCTTGTTTTACATAGTTAAATCAAAAATATAACAAAATATTATTACATATTTTTTATTAAAGTATCTATTGACAGTGCATAAAGTATAATCTATTTATGAAATTGACGTTGCCTTCTCTCCCTCAACTTCTATGATCACCATCTTTCTGCCATGACAATGTTGTCCTAGTGTTGAGGCATCATGTCTAGTAAAAAATCCTTTTTTTTCTACAAACTTTGTATGGGGAACATTGTGGTACCATTTCTGTTTGAAAATTAAATTAGTCAATCAAATCAAAATTAATAAATAAAAAAAGTTCTGTTTTGATAAATACATAATACTACAGTATATATGTACATATATACTAGCATTTCACTAGTGACATATATTATTGCAGTATATATACATATATACTATAGTATACACATAGATATACTGAGTATAAATGTACATATATACTAAAGTATATACGTACGTATATACTATAGTATATATCTACGTATATACTATAGAATATATGTTCGTATATACTATAGTATATATGTACATAAATATTGTAATATATACGTACATATATTTTATAGTATATACAAACATATATACTCATTATGTACGTATAAGAGATATACTAGCATTTCTCTTATATGCACATATAAGAGAAACCTCTCGTTGAATCGAGAAACTATTTCATATTGCGACTCTATTCTAAATCTCTTATTAACATCCTAACATGTCAAGAACAACAGAGCCATTCTAATTCAATGTTCAAAGAATGCATATCATGTTTTTGTGTAAGCAAATAATGAGCAATGAAATGTAACTCACCATGACCATGGTACACAAACTCACAAGTGATGATAGGGGTTGAAGAAGTAAAACAACTAGACCACCACCTTCTAGAGTTTCAGTCATTCTTGCAAGAATATTTGGAGTTAAGTCTTCAAAATCCTACATAATTGCAAGGGCAAAAAAGGAGTTATTAGCAATGATGAGAATCATAAACATTGTATCCAGAAAGAAAAGAAAAGTAGAACCTACAAAATACACATGTAAAAAGTACTTCCTAGAATTCTTTCAGAATACTTGTCCAAGCAATAGGAAACACTCCGCTTTCAAGAATCAAAGAGAAGAGATCAACTTTTTCTGGTTCAATCAGTCCCTTCAGCATTAGCTTTTTAATCTGCTTTGCCAGTTTTCTTTTTTGGCATCATCATGCAAGTTTCAAATTCGAACAGAATTAAAAAACTAGTCTAATTTTTTAGTGATTATGGCATCAAATTTAGTATGTACATATACACTACGTGTATATGTACATATAATACTATAGTATATAGGTAGATAGATAGATAGACACATTGACAGATAGACATATAGACAGATATATAGATATAAAGATAGATAGATAGATAGATAAATATATAGAGAGATAGAAAGATCAGTAGATAGATAGATAATTAGATTGACAAATAGACAGACTGACAAATTGACAGATAGATAGATTTAAAAATTAACAGATAGACATATAGACAGATAGGCAAATAGATAAATAGAATTATAGATAGATAGACATAATGACAGATAGATAGATAGATAGAATGATAGATAGATAGAATGATAGATAGATAGATAGTTATACACATTGACATAAAGATAGATAGACAAATATATAGATATACATATTGACAAATAGTTAGATAGAGAAATAGATAGATACATAAATATATAGACAAAAGGTAGGTAGATAGATAGACAAATAGATAGAATTTAAATAAACAGATAGAAAGATAGACATATATTAAAATAGACAAATATATAGATATACTTATATAGAGAATGACATATAGACAGATAGAAAAATAGACTAATAGACTAAATAGACTGATAGATAGATAAAAAGATAGACAGATAGATAGATATATAGACATATTGACATATATACATATATGTACATAATCATATATACAGATAGATAGATAGACAGATAGACAAATAGATATAGAAATAGATAGATAGATAGATATATAGAGAAAGAAATATAGATAGATAGACATATAGATTGATAAATTTATAGATACACAGATCATCAGATATACTTGATAGACAGGTAGACATATAAATATATAGACACATAAACACATATACACAGGCACATAAAAATATAGATAATTAAAAAAATATACAGATACACACCTATACTTGTAGACAAATATATTGAGATACTAATAGACACATGGATAGATAGATAGTTAGATAGATAGAGATAAAGATATATAGACATATAGATAGATAGATATATCGACAGACATAAACACATAATTAGGTCATAGATATTCAAATAGACTAATAGACTATTAGATAGTTTGATAGTTTGATAAATAGACATATAGACAGACATATAAATAGAAATTTAGATAGACAATCAGATAGACAAATAGATAGACATATATATAGATAGAAAGATATATAAATAGATAGATAAATTGAGAACAAATAGATAGATAGACAGATAGATAAATAGAAAGTCAGATAGACATATAGATAGACAGACAGACATATATATAAATAAAAAAATAGAATAATAGATAGTTATAGAGTAATATAGATAGACATATAAAAACATAGAAATAAAGACAGATAAATAGATAGTCAAATAGACAAATAGATAGATAAAAAAATGTATAGTTATATATATATATATATACAAAGATTTAGTGATAGATTGATAGATAGGTAGATAGTTCATTAGTTAAACAGATAGAAAGATAGACAATTAAATAGTTACATTAATAAATAGATAGTCATATACATAGATATAGAGATAGAGATATAAAAAGTTAGACTGATAGACAAATTGATAGATAAAAAGATAGATAGATAGAAAATAGACATATAGATAGATAGATATATAGAAAAATTAACTAATAGATAATTAGAGAGATAGACAAATAGACAAATAGATAGATAGATATAGAGATACATAGTGAGATAGATTGATAGAGATATAAAAAGATAGACAAACTGATAGAGAAATAGTTAGATTGATAAATAGATAGATAAACATATAAAGATATACATAGATATATAGATATATATTTATATATTGATAGATATATTGATTGAAAATTAGAGAGATAAATAGATATATGAATAGGCATATTAATCGATAGATAGATAGAAAGATAGATAGATTACAAATAGATCAATAGATAGAAAGCCAATTTTATAGATTGACATATAGACCTATAGATAGATAGATAGATATATGATAGATTGAAAGATAGAAAGATATGCAGATAGATAGATAGGTAGGTAGGTAGGTAGATAGCCAAATAGATAGATAGATTGATAGATACATAGATATACAGATAAATTTATACACAAATCAAATGATAGACAACTAGATAGATAGATAGATACACAAATAGAGAGAACGACACATAGACAAATAGATAGATATATATAAAGAGAGATATATAGATTGATAGATTGATAGATAAAAATATAGATAGATAGATAGATAGATAAAATGATTGGTAGATTAGGAGAATAGAGAAATACAAATCGATATATATATATATATACACATAGATAGATAGATATATAGATAAATAGATAGGTAGATATGTTGATTGATAGAACACCAAATAGATAGATACACACATAATAAACGATGTAGATAGATAGATAGATATATAGATATGCAGATAGATAGATAATCACATAAAAAGATAGATATGCAGGGTAGATAGATAGATAGATAGATAGATAGTCAGATAAAGAGATAAACACATGAATACATAGATATATAGACACATATATAGATAGATAGAGAGATGGATTGATATACAAATATGTAAATAGATAGGTAGACATATTTATAGATAGATAGAAAGATAAAAAGATAGACATATATAAAGATAGATATATAGATAGATAGATAGTTTCAATGATAGAAAGACAATTACACTCACAAATAGATTGAAAGATATAAAAAAAGAAATAAATGAAGATAGATAGATATAAACATATAGACAGATATATATATATATATATATATATATATATATATTTATATATAGACAAGACAGACATACATACAGATATAAAAATACATAGTTCGATAGTTTGATAGAAAAATAGACAAATAAATAGATATGCATATCAGTAGATAGAGAGATAGAAAGATAACAAATGCAAAGATATATAGTTAGAGAGAAAAATAATAATATAAATATATAGATGATTAGATAGATATATATATCAATTTATATACAGAATGATATACAGATTGATATACAGATTGATATATATACATATAGATAGATAGACACATAGATACATAAACACATAAAAAGATATATATATATTGAAAGATAGACATATAGATAGATACATACATAACAGATAGATAGATAGACAAATAGACAAATAGACAAATAGACAAATAAATTGATAAACTAAATGGCATTTAGATAGTTTGAAAGATAGAAAGCAATATTAATAGATTGATTAATTGATTTATTACCAATTAGAGAGTTAAATAATTAGATAGATAGATAGATATACATATTGATTGATTGACAAATTGATAGATATATAGACTGATAGAAAGATAGATATATAGATATAAAGATAGACAGATAGACAAATTGACAGTTGTTAGAAAGACATATAGACAAATAGATAAACAAACATATAGATAAATAGACAGTTAGACAGACAGATAGATAGTGAATTAGATTGATTGAATCATTAAAAGATAGAAAGATTAATAGTTTCACAAATTGATAGATAGATAGATATATATAAATATTGACCTATAGATATAAAGATAGATAGACAGATAGACACAGATAGATAGTTTGGAAAATAGATTGATAAACAGATAGATTTATAGGCAGATAAATAGATGGAATGATCATAGACTTATATACTAATAGATTAATTTAGAGATACAGAAATAGACACACAGATAGATAGAAAGATTGATAGATTCAAAGATTGATATATAAATAGATAGATGAATATATAGATAAACGGATAGATATATAGACTGATATACACTTATACATTTAGATTGATAGATATATAGAAAGATATATATCAGATAGATAGATAAATAGATAGATAGATAGACTTATAGACAAATAGTTATATAGTCTTTTAAATAGTTATACAAATAGAAATATAAATAGATAGATAAATAGTTAGACAGTTAGTGAATTAGATAGATATAAAGATAGATAGATAGATTAATAGATTACAATATTTATAAATAAAAAGATAGATAGATAAATAGATAGATAGATCTATATATAGAAAGATAGATAAATAAATAGATTGACTCAAAAAGATATTAGGAAAATAAATTGATAGACAAATAGATAGATAGACAGATAGATTGTTGGAATGATACATAGACTTATAGACTGATAGACTAATATACAGATAGAGACATGGCAGATAGATCGATAGAGATATTCAAAAATTTATACAGAAATGGATAAAAAAATAGATAGTTAAATAGATAAATAGATAGATATATAGACAAATAAACAATTAGATAAATTGATAGATAGATATAGATATCGATAGATAGATGGATAGATAAGTAGATAGATAGATTTATAGAAAAATAGATAGATAGATAGATAGACCAATTGATAGATATACAAATATACATACAGAATGATAGACAAATAGATTGATTGATTGATTGACAGATAGTTAAATAGTTAGACAAATACATTAATAAATAATTAAACATATATATTTTTTTATTGCTTAATGATTTAGATAGATAGAAAGACATATAGATTGATTGACAGATTGATCGATTAATATATAAATAGATAGATAGTTAGTTAGATATAGACAAATATATAAACAGAATGATATGCATTTAGAGATAAAGATAGGTATATAGATAGACAAATAGTCATAAATATAGATATACAAATAGGCAAATATATAGTTAGACAAATAGATAGATCATATAAATATATAGATAGGCAGATAGATAGATAGACACATAGATTTATAGATTGATAGACTATAATAAAAATATAGAGATAGATAGACATATTGACAGATTGACTTGTCACTACATCGGAATAATGATTATTGATCTTCAAATTGGCTTGTGGAGATCTTTCTAGATTAAGGCCGTAATATGAGATATTTATTATAAGCATGTATGAGATGCGATGTATTATGTTACATGAGTAGGTGATTCTAGATATTTGATGAGATCTATTAATTGAAAATTAAAATCAATCAAGATCCCTCACATAAAATTTAAAGTTAAAATGTCATCCATATTTAAACACTTGTCAAACCTTTAATCACCTTAATGTGGGTTCTACCAAGGTAGAAGTACATTTGATGGCATTAGTAAGGCAAGATGGGTAGTGGTGATAACCATATGTATAAAAATGGTTTAGCATTATCAAGTTATCAAAATGGTTTTGGCCCTAATGGCATTATATGGGATTTAAACAAGATGTGACATATGAAGTCAAAATCCCATAAATATCTAAGAATTACATGAGATGTAATTGTTAAGAGTTACATACATAAATAATTTAATTTTAAGTGTCATGCTAAAACTGACTTAAAGTTGAATACAATATGGATCATAGCTAACTCGATATATAATTAGATAGATAGATTGACAGATAGATAGATAAAAGAGAGATACAAAGGCTGATATACTAATAGACTATAAGCCAAATGGTTAGATAGATAGATAGATAGATAGACAGATCGACAAATAGATAGATAAATAGATAGACAAATATATATAGAGACAAATAGAAAGAAGGACATATATATAGATAAATATATAGATAGATAACTACATAATTAGATAGATATATAGATAGAGAAATAGATAGATAGATAGAATGGCAGATATGTAGATAGGTAGATAGGTAGACATACCAACAAACAGATAGATTGATTGATAGATAAAAAATAGATTGACATATAGGCTAATAAATAGAAAGATAGAAACATAGATAGACAAATAGATATATAGATAGAAAGATAGATAGATAGACAAACAAATTGTTAGATTCACGGATAGATAGATAGATACATATATAAATTGAAATATAGGTATATATGCAAATTAATAGATAGTTATATAGACATATAGATAGTTATATATAAAAATAGATAGACATATATAAAGATATAGATAAAAAAAGAAAGAAAGAACGATATATAGATAGACGGATAGATAAATAGATAGATAGATAGACAGATATATACATAAACATATAGACACATAGACCCAAATACATATAGACAAAGAGAAAGATAGACATATACACATAATGACACATAGAAAAATATACAAATAGGTAGATAAATATATATAAATATAGAAATAAAGAAAGAAAGATAGATAAATAGACAGACAGATAGACAGATGGATAGATAGGCTTATAGGCACATAAATAGATATATAGATAAATAGATAAATATTCTAATAGAGTAATAGATAGTTAGATAGTTTGATTCTTAGATAGATAGATAGATAGACATATAGAATGAAAGATAGATAAATAGATAGATAGATAAACATATAGATAGATATATAGAAAGAAAGAATGAATGAATGATCGATAGATAGATAGATAGACAAATAGAAAGATAGACTGAAAAACTTATAGAAAGATTGATTGATTGATTAATAGAAAGTGAAATAGATAGAATTATAGATAAATAGTCAGATAGACAGATAGATAGATAAGCAAATATATAGAATGATAGATTGAATAATAAGTATATAGGAAGATAGGTAGATATAAAGATAGATAAATAATTACAAAGATAGATAGACAAATAGTTAGATAGGCAAATAGATAGATACACTGATAGACTGATATACTGATATACTGAAAAAAAGTTAGATAGTTAGATAGATATATAGATAGATACATAGATAGGAAGAAAGATTGATATATAGTAAGATAGATAGTTAGATAATTAGATAGTTAGATTATTAGATATATAGATAGATAGATTGATATATAGAAATAAAGATAGATAAATATATATAGATAGACACATAGGTAGAAAGGCAGATTGATAGTTAGATAGATAAAAAAAGATTAATAGAAAAATAGTTAGATAAACAAATAAATAGATTGATAGATAGACTAATAAACTAACAGACTAATAGACTAAAAGAAAGTTAGATAGTTAGACAAATATATTGATAGATAAATAGAAAGATATAGAGATAGAAAGGTAGACAAATAGATAGATAGTTATATAGATAAACATATATATATATAGATAAACATATATATATATATATATATATAGATAAGTTGATATATTAAACGATAGACAGATAGATCGATAGACATATAGACATATAAATCAATAGATAGATATACAGATAGATAGATACATATTCAAATAAATGGATAGATAGATAGATAGATAAATACATTAATAGATATATAGATAGAAATATCGATAGTAAAATAGATAGATAGAAAATAGATTGTTTGACAAAAAGATAGACAGATAGATAGATAGACAAATTTATAGATAGACAGATGACCTGATAAATAGATATATAGATGCAAAGATATATCGATAGATAGATACTTATATAGAAATAAATATTGATAGAAAAATAGTTAGAATAGATAGAAAGACATATAAATAGATAGACACAAAGATACATAGACACATAGATAAATAAACAAATAGATAAATACACAGATAGACAGATAGACAGATATACAAATCAACAGATAGACTAAAAGGTAGTTAGATAGTTTAACCAAGAGATAGATTAACAGATAGATAGATATAAAGAAAGATAGTTATATAGTTATACAAATAGATAGATATAAAGATAGATAGTTTAATAGTTACATAGATAAAAATATATAAATATAAATATTTAGATAAATAACCAAAAACACAGATAGTTATATAGACAGATAGACAAATAGATTGATAGATAGATTAATATATGTTCATATCATATAGATAGATAATTAGGTTTATCTAACTAGATAAATAGATAAACAGATAGAAAGATAGACAGATAGATAGGTAGGCAAATATACAAATCGATAGGCAAATATATAGATAGATAATTAGATCAATAGAGAGTAGATATAAAGATAAACAGAAAGATAGATCGACCAATAGATACATAAATATATTGATAGATAGATAGATAGATATTAGAAATATATATAGATTGATAGACTGCCAGATAGGTAGATAGACAGATAGATTGATAAATAGATATATAAACATATTGATAGATAGATAGATAGAATGATATTATTATAGATATATTCAGAGATATATAGATAAATAGATAGATAGATAACTAGACATGTAGACAAATAGATATATAGACAAACTGATAGACAAATAAAACATATAAACAATTAGACAAACAGACAATATGTAGATAACCAAATAAATAGATAGACAGACAGAGAGATTTATTGATAAATATCTAGTAAAAAAGATAAATAAAAAAATATAAAGTTTGACCAATAAATTTTAATAATAAAATAGATAGATAAATAATGAGATAGACAGATAGATAGATAGATAGACAAATAGACAAATAAATGGTAGATAGGTAGATAGTTAGAAAGATAGATATATAAATAGATAGATATCTAGTTAGATAGATATTTAAATACATTCATAGATAATTAGATAAGCAAATAGACTGAAAAAAAATATATAAATAGATTGACATATAGATATATAGAAAGACAAACAGACAGACAGATAGATAGATACATAAATAGATAGATAGACAAATTAATAGTTAGATAGATAGATACTTAGATAGATAGATAGACAGATAGACAGATAAATAGACATTTAGATAAATAGACACATAAAAAAATACATAGATGAATAAATTGACATACAAATAGATAGACATTTAGATAGATAGATAGGTAAATAGATAAATAAATAGATAAAATGATAGACTGATAGAAAGAAAGATGGATATATAGTTAGAAAGATAGATAGATCGATAAATAGATTGAAAGAATGAGAAATAATAGATAGATGGAGATAAAAAAATAGGCAAATAGCAATATAGACAAATTGAGATATAGATAGATAGGCAGATAAACAAATAGATACATAGATAGATAAATAGACAAATTGATTGATAAATATATAGACTTATACATAAATAGAAAAATAGTTAGATATATTAATAGATAGATAGTGAAATTCATAGAAAGATATAATTATATATATTGATAGGGATATAAAAATATAGACTAATATATAAATACTCTGATAGATTGGTAGAGAGACAAATAGATTGTTAGACCTATAGATAGAAATATAGATATAAATATTTATAAATAAATAGATCAATAAATAGAGAGATAAATAGATATATGCATTGATAGATATACAAATAGATAGATATATAAATATCCAGGGACACCAATAAATAGAAAGACACCTAGATAGATAGATAGATAAATTGAAAGATAGACATATTTGTAGATAGACATATGAATAGATAAATAGATGGAAAGATACATAGATAGATAAGCAAATAGAAATTTAGAAAGATAGATAGATAGACAGACAGATAGATAAATAGAATCATATATAGATAGATAGATAAAATAAAAGACAAATAAATAGAAAGATAGTTAGATAGATAGTTAGATAGTTAGATATATAAATAGATAGATATATATATATATATATATATATATATATATATATAGGTAGATAGACAGATAGAGAGATAGATAGCTAGCTAGATAGTTAGATATATGAAATAATAGATAGATAGACAAAAAATATAGATAGATAGATATATATATTGATATATAAATAGACAGAGAGCTAGATTGAATATTAGGTAGATAGAAAGAAATATAGTTAGATAGTTTGATAGATAGATAGTTAGATAGATAGATAATAGATAGATAGATAGAATGATTAATAGTTAGATAGTTACATAGATAAATAGATAGATAGATATATAGATCTATAGATAGATAGACATATAAACAAGTAGAAAACTAGCTAGATAGATTGATAGCCAAATAGAAATATAGATAGATAGATATACAAATAAAAGATAGAATGATAGACAAATATATAATTAGATAGATAGATAGTTAGAAAAATAGATTATAAGATGGATAGACAGATAGATAGATAGATAGATAGATAGATAAAAAGATAGATAGATAGAGAGATATAGAGTCATGTAAACACATAGACACATAGAATAATAGATACAAAGATAGAAAGACAGATAGACACATAGACACAAAGATACATAGACTGATAGATAGATTCACAGATAGACAAATACACTTATAGACTAATATACAAATTGACGAATAGATAATTAGATAAATAGACAAATAGACACATAGACAGATAGTCAGATAGATAGATAGATAAATAAATAAATAAATAAATAAATAGACACATATAGAAATAGATAAATAGGCAAATATCAGATAGACACAAAGATGTATAGATAGATTCATATATTAATAAATAGATAGATGGAAAGATTTATAGATAGATAGATAGACAGATAGACAAATAGATTGAAATAGAGATAGAAAGTCAAATAGATAGATAAATAAACAGATAGATAAATCGATATAATGATAGACAAATATATGGATGGACAAATAGACCGATAGAGAGATACAGAGATAGACAGATAGACATATAGGTAGAAGTAAAATATATAGATTGATAAATATATAGATCAATAAATAAAGAAATAAATAGATATACAAATAAATAGATAGATATATAGTTAGATAAACATATTGATAGATAGCCAGATAGTCAGATAACTAGATATACACATAGACAGCTAGATCGATTGATTGATTGATTGAAAGATACATAGATAGATATGCAGGTAAAAAATAGATAGAAAGATGGATAGATAGATATACACTAAGATAGATAGATAGACAGATAGATAGATATACAGATAGATAAATAGACAGACAGAGAGATATATATATATATATATATATATATATATATATATATATATATATATATATAAAGAGATAGATACATAGGTTGACATATAGATAGATAGATATAAATATACTTTGATAGACATATTGATTAATAGACATATACATAGATTTATAGAATCATATATATAGATAGATAGACAGACAGATAGATAGATATTCTAATAGATAGATAGACTAATAGACTTATAGATAGATAAAAAGATATATAGATAGAAAATTGACAAATAGATAAATAGATAGATATATTGACAAATTGATAAATAGATATATGATAGACAAATAGAAAGAGATATGGATATACAGATATGTAAATCTAAAGATGGGGAGATATAGAGATAGATAAATAGATATATAGATACATAGATAGACAAATAGATAGATAGGTATATAGATAGATTTTCGTATAGATAGATAAATAAATAGATAGATTGATAGCCAAATAGATTAATATATAGATACTCAGATAAACATATAGATAGATAGATGGACAAAAATCCATATAAAAATATAGATAGCTATATAGATATATAGATATATATATATATATATATATATACACACACACACACACACACACACACAAATATATAGATAAATAGATAAACAGCTAAATATTTAAATAAATAGATATCGAGATAGATAGATAAACAAATCATAGATAGATAGATTGATTGATAGAAAGATAGATATACATATAGACAAATACACATAGTGAAAGTTAGATAGATAGAAAGATAGATATATATACAGATAGTTAGATAGATAGATAGATAGATACACAAATAGATATATTGATATATAGATAGATATACAAATAGACCGATAGATAGGCAGATAGAAAGAAAGAAAGATAGATATATAGACCAATAAATAGATAAAACAATAGATAGATAGACATATGGATAGATAAACACATTGTAACATAGAGAGATAGACAAAGAGACATATAGATAAAAATATAGATACACAGATTAATAGATTGACATAAAACCAAACATGAGATATATAAATACATAGATAGATAAATATACAAATATATATATAGAGACATATACACATATAGTCATAAATAGTTAGACAAATCGAAAAATATGCAATTAGAGTGATAGACTAATAGGCAATTAGATAGTAAAATTATGGAGGTATATAATTAGATAGATAGACAAATTTCCATATAGACAAATACATAGATTAATATATTGATAAATAGATGACAAATAGATAGAGAAATATGCAAATAGTTAGATAGAAAGATTGATATATATATACAGATAGATAGATATATAGATTCGCGGATTAACATATAGATAGATAGGCATATAGATGGATAAACAAATAGATAGATAGATAGACAAATAAACAAGAGGATAGACATATAAATAGATAGAAAGAAAGATAGAGAGATAGATAGATAGACTAATAATAAGAAAGAAAGTTAAATACATTGAAAAATAATCAAAAAGATAGATAAACATAAAGAAAGATAAACAAATAGATAGATTGACAGATTGATAAATTGATATATAGGCAAATCGATACATAAACAGATTAATAATTAAACAAATAGAAAGTTAGACATATAGAGAGATATATAGATAGAATGGTAGAGAAATAGATAGATATACAGGTTAAGAGATAGACTTATAAATAGTTAAGCAAATATAGAGATAGAATGGTAGAGAAATAGATAGATATACAGGTTAAGAGATAGACTTATAAATAGTTAAGCAAATATAGAGATAGAAATATAGATAGATACACAGACAGAAAGAATGATGGAAACATTGATGTATTACTGATAGACTAATAGAAATATCGATAAATAGATATATAGATAGATAGATAGATTGATTGATTGATTGATAGAAAAATATATAGATAGATAGATTAATAGATTGATAAATTGATAGATAAACAAGGAGATAGGTAGATAGATAAACAAATAGACAGATAGATAGATAGAAAGATAGATAGATGGACAGACAGTTTGATAGTTTGATGGTAGATAAAAATATAGATAGACATATAGATAGATACATAGATAGATAGAAAAATAGACAAATAGATAGATAGATTTACAAATAGATAGATATATAGATTGATATATATATATATATATATATATATATATTATATATATTTATTGAAAGACAAATTGACACAAGAAAATTAAACATTTAGATAGATAAATAAAGAGATAATTACATAGATTGATAGATAGACAAGTAGACATATAGAGAAATAGATAGTAAGATAGATACATATAGATAGACAGATCGATAAATAGATAACCGATAGACACATATATAGATAGAGAGATAGATATATAGACAGATTAATAATAGATATGTATAAATAGATTGATATTTAGATAGACATTTAGATAGATAGATTAATAGATAGATAGATTAGATAAACATATAGACAGATATACATGTAGATAATTTGATATATTGATAAATAGATACATTGAATTATAGACTGATAATCTCAAAGGTAGATAGAGAGGTATAGAAATAGCCATATAGACAAATAGATATATAGATAGATAGACAGGTTGATAGGTTGATAGATAGATAAATTTATAGATTGAAAGATATATAGATAGATAGACAGATAAACAAATAGATATATAGATAAAAATATAGATAGACAAATAAAAACATATATAGATAGTCAGATATATAGATAGATAGATAGATAGACAATTATATAGTC
The DNA here is from genome assembly GCA_029783825.1 of Sapria himalayana. NCBI lineage: Eukaryota > Viridiplantae > Streptophyta > Magnoliopsida > Malpighiales > Rafflesiaceae > Sapria > Sapria himalayana. The sequence continues at coordinate 322,483 of JAREIK010003080.1, read as the reverse complement.
AGATAGATAAACATATAGATAGAAACTTAAATGGAGAAATAGATAGACAGATAGAAAGATAAATAGATAGATAGACAGATATATAGACAGTTAGATTGATATACAGATATATGAATAGATGCTGACATATAGACAGATAGAATGATAGACAGATGGATAAACAGACAAATAGACAGATAGATTGACACATAAATTGACATATAGATAGATAGATAGACACATAGATAAATAAATAGACATACAAACATGCAGAATAATAGGGAGACTAATAGATAAAAACTAATAGATAGGCAGATAGATAGATAAAAGATAGATAGATTAATAGATAGAGAGATAGAAAGTCAGTCAGGTAGGCAGATAGTGAGATAGGCAAGCATGTAGATAGGCTGACAGGTAAACAAATAGAGTGACAAATAAAAAAAATAGATAAACAAACTGATAGACAAACAAACAAACAAACAGATAGACATACATACATATAGATAGATAGATAGATAGTTTGATAGACAAAATTATAAATAGTTCGATAGATTGATTGATAGACAGATAGATTGATAGATAGATAAATAGATATATTGATAAATAGATAGACAGAGAGATAGATAAATAGATAGAGTGATAGATAGTTAGATATCTAGATAATTTAATACATAGAATTATTGACAAATTGATAGACATATTGTTAGACATATTGATAGATAGATAGATAGATTGATTGATTTATAAAGAGATTGATCGATAGATTGATTGATAGATTGATAGAAAAATTGATCGATAGATAGATAGTTAGATAGATACATAGACAAATTGAGGTATATAAAGAAAGATAGATAGATAGAAAGTTAGATAGATAGATAGATAGACAAATTATTAGACAAATAGATATATTGATAGAGAAATAGATAGAATAAAAGATAAATAGATTGTTAGATAGATAGATAGATACATAGATTGATAGGCAGATAGATATAAAGATAGAAAGATAGATAAAAAGATATATAGACACACACACACACACACACACATATATATATATATATAATGATAAAAAGATTGTTTATTGATTGATAGATAGATATATAGATAGAAAGATAAACAGATAGATAGATAGATATACTAATAGATAGATTGAGAAATAGAAAGCAAGATAAATATATAGACAAAAAGAAAGATTGATTGATTGACATATTGATAGATAGACACATAGATAGATAGAAAGATAGATAGATAGAGAGATAGAAAGACATATAGATAGACTTTTAGCTAAATATATAGATTGAGAGATAGACATATTATAGGTAAATTAATAGATAGAATGATAGATAAATAAATAGATAGTTATACATATAGATAGAGATAAACATAGATTCATTGATAGATAGATATTTAGATAGTTTGATAGATAGATAGAGAGGAAAATAGATAGAAAGATAGATCGATAGATAGAAAAATAGCTAGACAAAAAGATAGGCAGATAGATAGACAGATAGTTCGATGGATATATAGATCATAGACAGAAAGTTATAAAGATAGATAGACATCTAGATAAATATCTAGATAGACAAATAGATAGGGCGGTAGATAGGAACATAGATATATAGAAAGATTAACATATATATAGACAGGTAGATTAATAGATAGAGAGAAAAATATATAGAAAGATTGATAGACATATAGTTCAAAAGATAGATAGCTAGATAGGTAAATATATAGATAGATATATAGATATAAAAATAGATAGACAGATAATAGGTAGATCGATATACAAGTAGATAAGTAGAAAGATATATTACTATAGATATACAGTTAGATAGATATATAGACAGACAGACATATAGACATATAGACACATAAATAGATAGGCAGTTAAATAGACAGTTAGATAAATAGTTAGATAGATAGGCAGGCAGTCTTTTTGGTAGACATCAAGGATGTACGCAAATAGATAGATATACAGACAAACAAATAGCCAAATAGACAAATAGAGAAACAAAGAAATAGACAAACATACAGATAGATAGACAGATAGACAAATAGACTGTATGATACATAGATTTATAAACACATAGATCGTTAGATTGATAGAAAGATAGATAAATATATAGATATAAATATTTATAGATAGATATAAAGATTGACATATTGATAGATAAAATGAAATAATGATTGATCAACTTATTGATAGACAAAATGATTGACATATTGATAGACAGAATTATAGATCAATAGATATATAGATATATAGATATATAGATATATAGAATAATAGATATATAGATAGATAGATTGATAGATAGATATATAGACTTAGATACATAGATAGATAGATAGGTAGACAATTATATAGACAAATAGATGGAAATTTGTAATTCAACGGATAGATAGATAAATAGATTGATTGATATATATATATATATATATATATATATAATGATAGATAGATAGAATGATAGATAGATAGAATGATATTTTGTCAAAGAGAAAGACAGATAAATAGACAAATAGATATACAAATTAATAGACAGATAATCAGATAGTTAGATATATAGTTAGATAGATAGACAATAGTTAGGGAGGCTGTTAGGTATGGTGACAATTAGGAAGGTAGGCAGAAAGATAGATAGACATACAAAAATTAGGTAGAAAGATAGATAGATAGATAGATAAATAGAAAGACAAAAAGATAGATAGACACTTTGATAAATTAATTGATAGATACATAGATATGCAGATTGATAGAGAGATAGATAGACATATAGATAGATAGATAGATAGATGATTGATTGATTGATTGACAAATAAATAAATAGATATATAGATATATAGATAGATATATTGATAAATAAATAAATTTAGATAGAATGATAGAAAGATTTATACACATATTGATACATAGATTTATTGATAGATTGATATACAGAATAATAGATAGATAGATAGACAAATCAATACTTATATAGATAAATAAACTAATAGATAGATAGGTAGATAAATAGATAGATAGATAGACAGATAAATAGACATATAAATAGAGTGATAGATAGATAGATAGATAGATATACAAATAGATATACAAATAAATAAATAGATAGACACACAAACAAACAAATAGATAGAAAAACTAATAGATATACAAATAGACAAATTAATAGAGAGATAGATAGATCAATAAATAAAAAGATAGAAAGATAGAAAAAAGATAGATAGATAGACAGATAAATAGATATATTGATAAATAGATTGATAGAAAGATTTTTAGATAAATAGATAAACATATAGATAGATGGATTGATAGAAAGATTGTTAGACAGATTGATCGATAGATTTATAGATAAATTTATAGACATATTGAAAAAAGATTGATAGACATATAAATTAATTGATTGATAGACAGACAAATAGATATATAGATATAAAGACCGACAAATATTTATATCGATAGATTGATCGATAGAATATTTGATAGATATATATACTAATAAATAGAAACATACATAGACACATAGATAGACAAAAAATAGATAGATAGGAAAATAAACAGACACATAGATAAACAAATAAAAAGATATATAGTTAGATAATTAGATAAATAGATAGACAAATACATAGATAGATAGATAGATAGATAGATAGATAGATCGATAGATAGATAGATAGGTAGATAGATAGATAGACAAATATATAGATAGATAGATAAATAAATAGATAGACATATAGATATATAGATATATAGATATACAGATAGGTAGGCAGATTGATAGACAAATAAAAGCCATAAATATAGAAAGATAGATAGACAGATACATAAAAAATAGATAGACAAATAGATTGCTAGATAAATAAAAAATTGATAGACACTTCAATAGAATGATAAATAGATAGATAGATAGACTTATAGATAGACTTATAGATAAACAGATAGATTATTAGTGAAATAAATAGAGAGATAGATTGATAGATAAATAAATAGACATATATAGATAGATAAACAGACAAAATGACTGACTGATAGATATATAGATACACAAGCAGATTAATAACATATAGAATGATAGATAGGTAGACAGATAGGAAGATAGATTGATATATTGATAGATAGACAAATAGATAGACAAATTTATAGATTGATAGATAAACAAATAAATAGACAAATACATAGATTGATAGATAGATAGATATATCGATTAATAGATAGATTGATACACAAATTGATGATTGACATATTGATAGATAGATAGATAGACAGATACATATATAGATAGATAGATGGATGGATGTATAGATAGATAGATAGATCGACAGATACATATATAGATAAATTGATTGATGGATGGATAGATAGATAGATAGATCGAAATATAGATATAAGGTATGATAGATAGACAGATAGATAGACAGATAGAAAAATAGATAGATAGATAGATAAATAGTTAGACAAATAGCACTACTAGAAAAAGCCCAAATAGCTAGGGAAATATCCCTAGCTTTATTGCCTTAATCCGTCACTAAAAAAGAATAATGATTAAATAATGATAGAAATTATTCAAAGCTAAAGTGCTCTTCACAAAATAATAATGCGAAATATAATACTCTAGCAAATATTTTAACAACAAAAATTCCCTAGCTAATCTTTTTTTCCCTTTCTAATTTTTGATCGTAATTAAGAATAGTAATTTATATTTTTTTGACTGAATATATACACATAATTCCCTAGTAAAATTAGGGAAGAAAAATTCCCTAACTATTTTTATTTCAAAGCTATTTTCAAAAATTTTTTTTACAAAAAATTTGATTACCTATTTTTAAATTTTTATATTAAATTAAATAAAAAGATATACTATAAATAATTTTTTATATTTAAGAAAAAGAAAAAGTAGTTCAGAAATTTATCTAATAGAATTGTTACATAGTTAAAACAAAAACATAACATATGTATATAATTATTTTAAACAAAATCATCATCCTCATCATTAGCTGATGCATTTGTACTTGGTTCTCCTGTGTGATGTCTCTACTAGAACTCTATGTAATCTATCTCGTCAAGACTGCTATATGTGACTCCATATAAGACATTTGATGTTTTATTGCATCTTGTACTGCTCCAAATAATTATTTTGAACTTCCTCATTAAATAATTATCAACATCGAAATCACGAAACAAAGCCACTATATTATAAACTAATGAAAGTCACTTTCTAAACATGAAACAAATGCAAACACAGATGAAGGAAAATAATACTTAATTTCTAGATGCGTTGGTTGACCAAATCAAATAGCTAAAGCATATACAACAAGTTTATCTCCCAATTTCAAGCTCTTTATCTATACCTTTTCATTCTTTTCAGGGGTTACATATACGAAACAGTACTAATCATTTAGCATGTTCCATTCCTATCAACGCTTCCTCTACAAATACAGATAGAGAGTTAGATTTTTTACTAAGAAGATGATGAAGTACAGTTATGAAAAAATAAACGAGAGAAAACTAATTAAATGAAATAACAAACCAAAAAACTAATTAAATAATATAGTGTAACCCAAAGAAGTAATTATAAACAAATATAAAAATGAGAACCAGCTTTCAATGAGAAATTGAATCATGTAGTTTTTCCCAGAGATAGATTCCCATGTCCGAGTCCAACACCATGTTCTTCCCTTTAGTATTAAGGATCAATACACTCATTTATGCCTCCTAGCATCCGACTCCGACCCCATTAGCTAACTCATTTTATTATTACGAGACACCACACTTGTGTGTCCCATGTTTCTATAGATCTTCAAAAGGCCCGAGGCCTATTTTGGGCCTGGTTTGGCCAGATAGGCTTAGGCCCGTTGAAAACTAGAGAGTCGCAAGCATAGCCCAAGCCCATTAAAAGGGTGGGCCGGGTGAAAGGCTTCATTTTAGGCATGGCTTGCCTGGCATGCTAGCACAAATCATGGACTTTTAGGCCATCCCAAAATCCTGCTCAGAAGCCCGCCTAGAGTGGCAGGCTTGTCTGGCCCCCACCCTTTTATCTCCCCCCTCCCCCTGCCCCCTAACGGTCATATGACGTTGGCTACTTCCCAACCCTACCCTCCCCCTTGCAACGGTCACAAGGACGTTGCACACCTCTTTTTGTTTTTTTATTTTTGTTTCCAATTTTTTCTCTATAAATACTCTACAAATTCTCTTAATTTTTCATCAACTATCTCTTAATTTTTCATGCTCTCTCAAAATTCAATTCATTTCACAATTTGCTCTCATATTCTTTAATACTCCATTTTCTTCAATTATTCTTCATATTACATGATATTATTGATTGTGCAAATTAAGCATTGGTGACTCCAATAACTCACATTTTTAAAAAAATCAGTTTCTATCTTTAAATTGAGTAATCTTTTCCACCTAGATTTTTTCTTATTTGTTACTTTTTATTTTGATTCATTATTTTATTTTTTTAGTATATTATTTTATTAATAATTTTAATATGGATAGTGCATGTGCATCTTATTCTAGTCCACGTGCATCATTAAGCAAAAAACTTAGTTCAAATATATGGAATTTTTTTGATAGAATAGAAATAATTGTTGAAAATAATAAAAAATAAATAATAGCAAAATGTAAAATTTGTAACAAACATCATAATGGTGAATAAAATTCAGACACAAGTCTTTTAAAAAGACAATGAACAATGTAAAGATAAGTATAATGTAGATATTAGAAATTATATGTAATTAGATAAAGATGAATATGGAAATTTAAATATATTTTCATTATGATGAGTCTGCTTGTCGTAAAGGAATGATTGATTACAAAATAAGAGTTGAACAACCTTTTAATATAATAAAAACTGATGATTATTCAGAAACAATTCAAACATTGATTAATCCTTAATTCAAAGTTGGTTTGTAAATACTATTAAAAGAGATATTATGATAAAAAATTTCAAATAGAATGAGAAAATTTATTACAATATTTTGCAAATTTTGAAGGAAAAATCTATTTAACTTCTAATATTTGGACATCTTTAATGCATAGATGTTTTTTATGTATTAATCCTCATTATATAGATAGTGAATGGATGTTAAAAAAAAGAATAATTCCATTTAAAATAATAAAAATTCCACTTAATGGTAAAAATAAGCAACTTTAATAAATCATGAAAATATAGATTTTGGTATTCATGATAAAATATTTACAATAACATTAGATAATGCTTCAAATAATAATGTATCAATACAAAGATTAAAAAGATTTTGACAAATAAATGATGATCATGAAAAATTATTTCATGTACATTGTTGTGCACATATTATAAATTTGATTGTAAAAGATGGATTAAAACAAGTTGATAGCACATTAGAAAAATTAGAGACACTGCATATAATATATATTGTTCCCAAGCAAAACATGAATTATTTTTTGATTGTTGCAAAATTGGCACATTGCGGAGCTTCTACGAAATCTTTTTCGAAATTTTTAATACTTCAAAAAATATTTTTTATTGTGTGTATTATTCAACTACACATCGGGTTATTATGCAAATAACTAGTATTTATATGGTACTTCAAAATTATTTAAGTAATGAAATTTTTAATGATACAATTTTTTCAACGATAGAAAAAATTTAAAAATATTGGGGAGAAATACCTTTAATTTATTATATTGGTTTAATTATGGACCCTATATTAAAATTTGGTGCTTTAGATGAATGATTTTTAGTTATTTACAAACTAAAAATGAAGTAAATTCATTATTATATATTTTATATAATATTTATAAAGAAAAATATGATAATAATATTAGTTTGATAAAATCATCATCCATGACAAGCTCCTCATCTTTTTATAAAAGCCCTTTAGAAATGTTCAAAAGTAGAAAAAAGAAAACAACTAGTTCTCTAAATAATACAATAGATATAGATAGATATCTTGGTATAGAAATAATTTCATTTGAAGATAATGAAGATTTTGATATTTTAGAATGGCAGAAAAAATAACAAATTAAATACCCAATGTTATTTATTATTGCATGTGATGTATTAATCATGCATGTGAGTGCAATCGCATCTGAAGCTATTTTAGTGCAGGTGAGAAGAATGGTTAGCAAAAAGAGATGTAATTTGTCAGCTCAAGCAATTGAAATAATAGTATGTTTAAAAGATTGGAGTTTAGCAGACAAGAGATTGTATGATCATGTTCAAGAAGCTGAACTAGTGGCTGAAACAGAGAACTTAAAAATATCAAGGCATGAATGGATGAAAGATAATTCCCAGTCACCAAAAAATAATGATTAAAATATTTTATTGGAAATGTATATTGTATTTTTATTTTCTTATGGTTGAAAAAGACAAATGATTGACAAATAAGTATGTGCCAACCTAGTTGGGATGTACTTATTTTGTAGTGATGCAAACTTTTCTTACATTTCTAAATGTAATTATATTTGATTAATAAAATTTTAAATGATGTATTTTTTATTTTTAATTGTTTTTAACTTACTTTTTATTTAAATTTTGAATACAATTTAAATAAAAACCTACATGGAAAGGTTGTGCTTTTAGGTAGGCGTTTAAGTGGACTTTTTTATATGGGCCTCTGGGCGTGCCTATAAATGGGCTTTTAAATGGGCATATAAATGGGCTTCTGGATGAGCCTCTGGTCCGACCCAGGTATAAAGACCATATTAAGCCCGTGGGATGGCCACATGTCTTAAAATTTTAAATTTCTGCTCAGCCAGGCCTGTTGACTGGTCTATGGGATTATAGGCCCGACCCGAGAAGCCGTAGTCCTAACATGATCAGGCCTGCCTGCCCGGCCTAGCCCATTGGAGACCTCTACTTGTTTCCCTAACGAAGACGAATATTTCTCACCATATCCAACAACTCAAACCTAGCAAAATGAGATGATCCCATCAATTGAATAGATGCATAAAATGATACATAGACCGATTATCAACTTGTTTTTTTAAAACAAGAATACTAACACATGGAAATAATAGACACAAAATGTATGCTGAAAGACAGAGGGAAGTAGCAAAATTAAATGAAAATAAGCTAAGCAAATAACTATAGCAAAATGATAGAAAAGAAGAGAGCTTTGCCTGTCCATCATTCACCCTTGTTGTTGCAGTCGAGCAACCAACACTAGCATCAAAATGGCCACCTTAATAAACAAATAAAAACCAACAACATGCACCACAACTGGAGGTGGGCTGCACCAATTTGTGTTGGCTCGTAGTAAAGGAAGTAATCTGACATTCTTCTAGTATTATCTGGCTCTCATCTTCTCAGCACAGGCTCCAACTACATCAATTTTAAGGGCGACCTTCTAGGATTTGTAATTTCTAACTTACATATATATCCATACATCTAATATCATGTTAACAATTAAAATACAAAAATTAATTAAAAATAAACACTCGATAATCAAAATGTGATACAACTATAATACTTAATTGACAAAAATAATTAGGGCAGCTCAAATTAAGTAATCTCATCAAAAGTACCCAAAATAAAAAAAAGCAACAAAATAATATATTCTTTCAACACATGTTCATATATAAATCTCTATCTCCATAAATGTTATTATATTTTACATTTTTCAAAAGACTAAATTAACTCTTTATAAATAAAGAATTATGATGGATTTACTATCAAACCTAATAGGAGCTCAAATAGAGTGTAAGTAAGAAACAAGTGCATAATAATCATCAACCTCGAAAGATATCTCAATCTTTTATAGCTTTTTCACGTGTCTACGTATATTAAATACAACATGATATAAATTTATTATAAAAAATGTATTAAACTAATTATACGAATAATCTATGTAATATAAAATTAGATAATTACAAGATATTTAAATTTTTTTGACACTCTCATATCTAATAGATTCAAAATTATATCTTTTGTGAATAATAGAATTAATTTTTTATGAACATGTGTTTCTTTATTCCAAAAAAAAATAAAAAAATATACAAAAGTCTTGCATTTCAACTTTCATATAAAAAATATTAATTAGTTTCAAATGTTTTAAGTTTATGGAGAAACAATTGTATAGAATGTATCAATCTATGCTCATGGAAAAAGGATCAATAATATAAAATTTTTCATAGGTAACGAACAAAACTTTTCTTCTAAATAAAAATAAGCAAGTAATTATTTCATATGAAACCCATCAAATTTATCATAAAAAATATTTTTCACAAGAACTTATAATAAGAACCTATAAGAGGTGATTAAAGAAAGAGGAAATCAAAATAAGATCATTTTAACTGCTAGATATAAAAAATTAAAATAACAAAACTCATGTATCAATGTATAACACTTCACCAGCAAGAAAACCTTTAGTTCAACTTCAACCTAATCAAAAATAGACTTGTTATTAAAAAACTATAAACACTATTCACAAGTATTTTAAAAAAATAATTATCCAATACATTTGAGCAAATGAAAAGTATATCATTTATTATGAGTTATCATTCTAAATGAGAAAGTGTCTCAAACTCGAGTTTACTAAGGCTTCAAATGAATAAAAAAATATTAAATAAATAAATATGAATAAAAAAGTATTCCATCAAGTGGAAGATTAATACTAAAATGTATTTGTTTATTTTGGAAAACATCCAAAGATAAGTTCAAAAGAGTCAAATGAATTGACTATTTTTTAGGCATAATCAAAAAAATAGTGAAAAAACTGAGTATGTCAAAATATTTCTCACTAAGGAGCTTAGCACATGTGAAATTAAATTTGCCATGAATGAGTGGAAATCTCTTGATTAGGATAACTCTATCTCTTCAAATATTAGTGTGAAGTTTAAAAAGGAGTCTAAAGTGTAATGGAATCACCTAATAAAAAAAAGTTTCAATCACATTAAAAGCTCAATTTAACTTCTTGCAAGACTACTAAATTGTGTACTATAATATAAATAATGTATTATTGGAGTACTTGATCTTTAAAGATTGTTTCATTCTACATATTAGGAGTTCACCCCTCAGGTTTTTCGTGTAGGGAGAGCAACTAAGAAGAAAAAGATAAGATAAATTAATTTTCATTAATTTATGAAAACTAATATATATATATATATATATATATATATATATATATATATATATATATATATATATAAGTAAAAATAAACATATATATGATTGAGAGAGTTCAAATGTCAGATGCTCTCCTACAACATAACAAGAAAGAAAATAAATAAATAAAATTAATATAGAGACTAAATTAAATCTCAAAAATCTTTTACAAAATATTGCATAGATCCATTAAATATGAAAATTAGAAGATATGAAACAAACTTACAATCCTCCAAGTGTATTCATTAAGATGTCTACAATATATTCACTAATAAATATATTCACTAATAACATGTTGAATTGTCTAAATATCACATTAAAATATTATCAACATATGAATTGGTAAACTCAACGTCTCCAAAAAGTAACTATTATACTAAGACACACAAGTAACTGATAACATAACTTTTTGCACTGAATCTAGAAACAACAATATGCCCATATACTATTTCTTAGAATTATGTTCATATGTGTGTATGTAGGAAAATCTAATATGTAACTAAAAAATCTATGAGTGCAAATAATATTGGATCTAGTTTATTGTTATTTATAATATATTATTTTTTTCTTTTATTTTATAGTTTTTCTTGCATATGTATTAGAGCATTCAACCTATGGGAATCATAATTTGATTAGTCCATTATATAAGGGTTTAGCTTGTACAATTTTTGTTATGCGATTTTTAAAATACTCTTTTTTACTTTGCATTGTTTCTCAACATAGTATCAAAGCCAAATTTTTTATAGAATAGAAATTATTGAGTGTGTGGCTTGCATTTTGAATGTGCAAAAACTTTTAATATTTTATTACAAAATAACAAAAGAACATTCTAGAAATTATAAGATAAGAAGTTGGACATATTTCTCAATTACATTTCTTTTACATTGTATTGTTTCTAAACATGACATCAATCCCAAAATCTTATAGAATACAAATTTTTGAGTGTGTGGCTTGAATTTGAATGTTCAGACACTTTTAATATTTTATTACAATATAACAAAAAATTATTTTTGAAATTATATGATAAAAAAGTTGAATATATTTCTCACTAAAATATAAAAATTTAGAATCTTGTTCAAATTTTAGTAAAGATCTCATACTAATTATCAACCTAAAATTTGTTATCAACAATTATTAGTTATATACACAAAAATATTAAAGTTGAAGTGCATCCAATTATAATTATACTAAACTTAAATTATATAGGGTCTATTGCACCATTTTTTTGTAAATTATTCAACATATCTTCTTAGATGTCTCATCCAGTACTCCAGTACTAGTTTTAAAGTTATATATTTTTTAAAATATTTATATTTGACTAGATTTTATTTCTCATTTAGTATTATTTATATTTATCATATTAGAATTTGTCCATACGTGACTATTAATAGTAAATCTTTTGCTTACTGGAGGAATGACACTAGAGAAGAATGGTTTCTCTACATCATCTAAAATATTTAGTTCATTATATAAAGATCATACCTTGTGCACAAGCCTTCTGCTTTAGCATAAGGTCTGGGAGAAATTCATATATCAATGTCTTGCCATCAAAATTTAAAGAATACATATGATAAGTCTCAAACCCAATAACTTGGACAAAGATACTTATATTGAATAAAGACATGACCTCCAACAAATACATATAATATAAGAAATTCTCAAATGATTAGTCATCTTAGTATTATTCTCATACAAATACTTTTAAATTCAAAATTCTTATAAAATTCGGTGCATTAATATTTATGTAACTACATACTAAATTTAATTCATTATATGGATCAAATGTATTATTTATAATATTTAATTAACTAAAATTTATGTTAAGTTTTACTAGGAAAGAACTACAAAACTCAAAAATCAGTAAGAATAGAACGAATAGACTAATTAAAATAAATAATAAAAAAATATTAATCTTATGATGCATAGCATTTATTTTATAATTTATGTCTTATGATGCAGAGTATTTATTTGATTTTAATCTTATTTATTATATGTCTTTATAAGTTTAAGCAATTAATCTTTAAGAATTATAAAAAGTTAAATAATTAAACTGAAAGAAAATTTGATAGATAGACAGATGACAAATAGATTGTTAATTAGTTAGTGAATTAGATAGATAGAAAGATAAATAGATAGATTGATTGATATATAAAAATTTAGATACATAGATAGTTAGATAAATAGACAAATAGAAAGTTAAGCAAATAGACATATATAGATAGAAAGATAGACAAATAGATAGATATCCAGATAAAGAGATAGTCATATATATAGTTAGGCAAATATATAGATATATAAATAGACAGATAGATAGATAGATAAATATATAGACTTATATTCTAAATGACTAATAAAAAGATAGATGCATAGATAGATAAATAGAGTGATAGATAGATATAGATATAGATATATATATATATATATATATATATATATACATATAGACAAAAAGATTTATAAATAAATAGACATATAGATAGATAGATAATTAGACAAACATATAGATAGATAGATAGATAAATACACATACAAATAGATAGATAGATAGATAGACATATATATATAGATTGATAGATAGATAAATAGATAGATATACATAGAAATATATAAATAGACATATTTATCAATTGATATATATATATATATATATATATATATATATATATATAAACTGATTTATTGATAGAAATATTTATAAAAAATAGTTAAATAGTTTGACAGATAGACAGATAAATAGTTATATAGATTGATTGATAGACATATAGACCTATAGTGAAATAGATAGTTAGATAGATAGACATATAGATAGATAAACTAATAGATAGATAATAGATAGAAAGATAGACAAATAGATAGATAGATATTCATATAGATTGACAATAGATAGATAGATATAAAGACAAATTGATAGACAATTAGATATATTGATAGATAGATACATAGACTTATATACAAATAAACTAAAAGGTAGATATAGATATAGAGACATAGCCATATAGACTAGTAGATAGATAGATAGTTAGATAGGTAGGTAGGTAGATAGATTTATAAATAGATAGATAGATATATAGATATAGAAAGATAGATAGAAATATATATATATATATAGACACATAAACATATATATAGATAATCAGATGGATAGATAGACTAATAGATAGATAGAAAATAGTTAGTTAGATAGTTATAGAGATAGATAGATAGAAAGATAGATAATTAGACATTTAGATAAATAATGAGATATATAGATAGATAGATAGACAAATAGACATATAAAAAGTAATATAGAAATACCTATAGAAAGATAGACAAATAGTTAGACTGATGGACAAATAGTTATATAAATAGATAAACATATAGAGTGATAGGAAAATAAATAGATAGAAAGAAAGAAATATTGATATATATACATGTAGAAAAATAGAATGATAGATAAAAAAATAAATAGATATATTGGCTTATAAAGTGATAGACTGATACACTAATAGATATTTGGATAGTTAGATAGATAAATATATATATCGATATACAAATTGAAAATTAGACTGATAGATAGAAGAGATATATATATATATATATATATATATATATATATATATATATATATATATATATATATATATTAATTGACTTATAGACTGATAAAGTAAAATACAAAAAAGATAGATAGTTAGACAGATAGGTTGATTGAAAGATATATAGTTATATAGATAGATAAATTGACACATAGATAAATATATAAATAGATAGATATACAGATAGATAGACACACACACACACACACACACACACACATATATATATATATATATATATTAATTAACTTATAGACCTAATAGATAAAATACAAAAAAGATAGATAGTTAGACAGATAGATAGATTGAAAGATAGATAGTTATATAGATAGATATATTGATACAGATAAATATATAAATAGATAGATAGATACACAATATATATATATATATATATATATATATATATATATATGTAGATAGACATATAGAGAAATAGATATACATATAGACACATAGATAGATAGACAATTAGATAGTCGAATAGATTAATTTAAAGATAGTCAGATAGACAAATATATAGATAGATAGACAAATAGCCAGATTAGAAGATAAGTTGATATATACATCGATATATATATATAGATATATACATATATAGATATATACACAGATAGATAGATAAATAGATAGATAGTAAAATATTTATATACTTAGACAATTTGATTAATAGATAGATAGATATGCAAATATATAAATAAATAAATTGTAGATTGATAGATAGATAGACATGTTGATAGATAATAATATAAATAGATAGATATATACATAGAAAGATAGATAGATAGATAGATAGATATACATATAGATATATAAATAGATTGATAGATATAGAAATAGATAGATAGGTAGATAATAGATAGTTTGATAGATACATTGAGAGACATATAGATACATACATAGTTAGACAGACACATAGATGGACTTATAGATAAATTGATACATATAAACATAGATGATAGAAAATAGACAGATATACAATAGATTAAATACACAAATAGATAAATAGATAAAAAACTAAGATAGATAAATACACAGATAGATAAATAGAAAGATTAATTTATAGACACATAGAAATATAGAGACATAAATAGACACACAAATTGGCAGATAAACAATTATACTAATAGACTAATATATGGTTAGATAGTTTAGTAGATAGCCAAATATATAAATATATAGATATACAAGTAGACTGTTAGAAAATTATATAGATAGATAGATATTCATACAAACATATAGATAAAATGATAAATTGATAGATGGAAGGATAGACAAATAGACTAGATAGATAGATATAAAGATATACAGATATATAGATGGATAGATAGATAGAAAGATAGACAGATATACTGATAGATAGATTGACAAATAGATAAATAGACAAATAGGCTGATAAACAAATAGATATATAGACAAATAAATAGTTAGATAGACATACACATAGATAGGTAGTAAGAAAGACAGAAGATAAATAGACTTATAAACTAATTGACAGAAAGATAGTAAAATAGTTAGACATATAGACAAATAAACATATTGATTGTTAGTTAGTTAGTTAGTGAATTAGATAGAAAAATAATTAGATAGATAGATTGAAAGATTGGTATATTGATAGATAGACGAAAAGATACATAGATAGATAGAAAAGTAAATACATAGACAGATAAATAAATAGACAAATATAAAGTTAGTCATATGTACAAATATATTGATATAAAGATTGTTAGATAGACAGATATATAGATAAAGACATAGACATATAGATTGTTAGACAAATAGATAGATAGATATACATATTGATAGATAGACTGAAAAACAAATAGATAGATACACAGATAGATAAATATATAGATAGATAGTAAGATAGATTGATAGATAGATCAACGATCGACCATTAGATAGATAGAAAGATAGACAAACATATATTTAGAAAGATAAATAGCTAGCTAGATAGATATATAAATAGATTAATAGATAGACAAAAAAATAAATAGATATACATATTGATAGATTGATATGATATGTATATATATAGATAGATCGACAATTTGACTAATAGACTGATAGACAAAAAATTGGTTAAACAGTTAGATGGATAGACAGGTAGAAAGATAGATAGTTAGATAGTCACATATATTTATAGAAAGACATATAGACATTTAGACAAATAGATTGATAGATAGATAGAAATATAGATAGATAGACTGATAGATAGATATATAGATTCATATTTTGATAGATAGATATATAAATAAATAAATAGATAGATAGACAAATTGATATATATATATATAAAGATAGATAGATAGATATACAGATAGCCAGATAGTCATAGAGACAAATAGACATATAAACAATTAGATAGATAGATAGATAGATAAACACATAGACTTATTGATTGATAAACTAAAAGGCATATAGCAAGATAGAAATATAGACATATAGACAAATTTTCAGATAGATATATAGACAGTTACCCAAAAAGATAGATAAATAGATGTATAGATAAATAGAATGATAGATTGATAGATAGATATAAAGATGAATAGATATGTAGATAAATAGATAGATAAAAAATAGATAGATCGACACATAAACTCAGATTTAGACAGTTAGATAAGTAAATAGGCATATTAATTGATAGTTTGATAGATAGATATATAGACTGATAGAAAAATTGATAGATAAATAAATAGTCAGATAAACTAATAAAATAATAGACTTATATAGTGATAGACTAATAGATAGTTGGATATTTAGATAGATAAATAGATACATTGATTTACAAATTGACAATTAGACAGAAAGATATATAGAAAGATATATTAATTAATTGATTGAGTGATTGATTAATAGTCAACTAGACTAATAGAATTATATACTAAAAGATAGATAGAGAGAGATAGGTAAATAGAAAGATAGACATATAGATAGATTGATAGATAGTTAGATAGATAGAAAAAGAGATATACACATAGATACCCTTATAGGCAGATAGTTAAATTGATTGATTGATAGTCTAATAGATGAATAGATAGAAAGGTAGATTGGCAGACTGATAGATACATAAATAGATAGATAGATAAACAAATAAACAAATACAAAGATTGAAAAATAAGAAATAGAAAGATACATAAATAACAAATAAATATATAGACAGACAAACAAGTAGACATAAAGATATATAGAAACATATACAGATAGACAAAACGATAAATAGACAGTTATTAAGATTGATAGATAGACATATAAATAAATAAATAATATATATATATATATATATATATATATATATTGATAGACATACAGATAGATAGATAGATAGATAGATTGATAGATAAATATATAGATAGACACATGGGCAATAGAAAGATATATAGATACAAAGTGTGACAAGGAGATAGATAGTCAATTAGACATATAGGTAGATAGACAAATAGGCAAATAGAGAGATAGTCAGATATACAAATAAAAAATAGATAGATTGATAGATAAAAAGATAGATATATAGACAGATAGAATGTTAGATTTATAGTTATATAGTTATACAGATAGATAGATAGGCCAAATATAGATTAGTAGATAGAAACATAGCTAGATAGATAGAAAGATAGATACACACATATATGGATAAAAAAATTGATAGATATATAGACAAATAGAAAGATAAACATATAGATAGATAAATAGGTAGATAGATAAACATAAAAAAAGAAAGAAAGATAGATAGATAGATAGAAGATATAAAGATAGATAGATAGATAGATAGATAGACAGGCAGACAGATAGATAGATAGATAGATAGATAGATAAATATTTTGACAGAAAGAAAGATACATGGATAATAAGATTGACATATAGACATATTGAAAGATTAACATATAGTATGATAGAGAGAGAGAGATATATATATATATAAATATATATATATATATGTATGTATGTATATATATATATATATAAGCATATTAGAAGATAAATAGATGTATAGGCAAAAAGATAGATAGTTAGATAGATATATAGATAGATAAATAGACAATTAGATAGATAAAAAAACAAATAGATAGATAGATAGTTATATAGTGAGACAGATAAATTGATAGATAGATAGACATATGTACAATTAAGTTAAATGGATAGACTGATAAAAAGTATCATAATTAGAAAGTTAGAGAGATATATTGACATTAGTCATATAGACATAAAAATAGATATTTAGTTAGATAGACAAATAGATAGGTAGATATATAAACTAATAGATTGTTAGCTAGTTTGATAGATAGATAGATAGATAATCCGATTGATAGAATCATAGATTAATAGATAGACATAAAGATAGATAGAGAAATAGATAAATAATTACAAAGATAGGTATATAGATTGACAGATAGATATATAGATAAATAAACATATAGATAGATAGATAATAGACAGAAAAATACATAGATAGATAAATAGATAGCTAAATAGATATATAGATAGATAGATAAATAGACTAATTTATCGATAGACTAATAGTTAGAAAGATAGTCAGACAATTATATAAATAAATAGATTGAAATTTCAAAGATAGATAGTTAGATAGAATGAAAAATAACACTTAGAAACTTTTAATTATTGATAGCTAGACATATAATCATTTAGACAAAAAAATAGATAGATAGATAGATTTAAACAAATAGATATATAGACAGATATATAAATAGTTGATAAATAGCTAGAAAAATAGTCAGATAGATAGTTATAAAGATACATAGAAAGATAGATTTATAGACAAATAAAAAATACACAGATGGACAAATAGATAGAAAGATATACAAAAATAAAGATAGATAGATAAATAGACAAACACACAGATTGATAGATAGATAGATAGACACATAGATAGATAGACATAAAGACAATTACACATAGAGCAAGATAGCCAGATAGAATGATAGATGGATACACATAGAGCAAGACATAAAGATAAATAAATAGATAAATTGACAGATATACAGAAAGATAGATAGATAGATAGATAGATAGATAGATAAACATATAGATAGACAAATAGATAGACAGACATATATATAGATAAATAAATTATTAGACAGATAGATAAATAGATAGATAGATAGACATATAGATAGATAGATAGAGAAACAGATAGATAGACAGATAGATAAATAGATAAATATACAGATAAATAGATAAATAGATAGATTAATACGTAGAAAGAAAGATAGAAAGATTGTTATATATAAAGATAAATTGATAGATAGTTAGACATATTGATAGACCAATAGATAGACAATTAGAGAGATATATAGATAGATAGATAGATAGATAAATAGACAAATATATAGATAGACATATAGATAGATAGATAGACAGATAGATAGATAGACAAATAGATATATATATAGATAGATATTTAGATTTGTTGTTAGATATATAGATAGATAGATAGACAAATAGATAGATAGATAGTTAAATAGATAGATTGATAGATAGACAACTAGATAGATAAATAGATAAATAGATAGACAAGTAAATAGATAGATAGACAGATAGATAGACATATAGATAGATAGATAATAGATAGCTACATAGATATATATATATATAGATAGACACATAGATAGATTTATCAATAGACTAATAGTTATATAGATCGATAGATTGAAATATAGATAGTTAGACAGATAGAAAGAGAAGCACTTAGATACTTACAAATATTGATATATAGACATATAATCATTTAGACAAAAAATAGATAGATAGATTAATAGACAGATAAACAAAAAGTTATATAGACAAATAAATAATAACTTATTAATAGATAGACATATATACAGATAGATAGTTAAAAAGATAAATAGATGATATATAGACAAATATAAAATAGACAGATAGACAAATAGATTGAAAGATATATAAATATATAGATAGATAGATCGACAGACAAACAGACAGATAGATAGATAGATAGACACATAGATAGGAAGACATAAAGACAATTACACATAGAGCAAGATAGCCATATAGAATGATAGATAGATATACAAATTGATCGATACACTGATAGATAGGTAGATAGATAGATAGATAGACAAATACATAGATAGGTAGATAGATAAATATATAGATATACATATAGATAGATAGATAGACAGATTAATAGGCAGGAAGAAAGATAGAGAGATAGTTATATAGAAAGATAAATAGATAAGTAGTTAGACAGATTGATTGACAGATTGATAGACAAGTAGATAGATAGATATATAGATATACAGATATATAAATATATAGATAGAATATAGATAGATATATAAATCGATAGATAGATAGATAGATAGGTAAACATAGATATAAAGATAGACAAATAGATAGATAGATAGTTAGTTAGTTAGTTAGATTGGTTGATAGATAAATAGATAGATAGATAGACTAGTAAATATATAGATAGATAGACAGATAAAAGATAAATAGATATAGATATATATATATATATATATATATAGACAAAAAGATAGATAAGAAGATAGAAAGAAAAATAAATAGATATACAGGAAAATAGACAAACAGATCTCCACACAGAAAGATAGATAGGCAGGCAGCCAGGCAAGAAGATAGTCAGGCAGGCAGACACATAGGCAAACTACCAGATAGATAGACAGACAAAAAGTTAAATAGATATTAAAAAAAATAAACAAATAAAAAGACAGATAAATTGACTATAGAAAGACAAATAGACATATAGATAGATAGTTTGATATACTAATTGATAGATAGATTGATAGACAGACAGATAGATTTATTGATAGATAGATAGATAGATAGACAAATAAATAGATTGTATGATAGAAAGATTGATAGACAAAATGATTGATATATTAAAATACAGATTGATAGACAGTTTGATAGATAGATAGATAGAATAATAGATAATAGATAGAGAGAGAAATAGATAGATAAATAGATAGATAGGAAGATAAATATAAAGAGAAATAAATAAATTGAAAGATATATAGATAGACAAAAAGATAAGTAGAATATTTGACAAATAAATAGATATGTAGACACATAGATAGATAGATAGATAGTTAGTTAGTTAGATAGATAGAAAGAAAGATGGATATATATATAGATAGATAGATATATAGATTGATTGATTGATAGACAAATATACAGATAGATATATGGATAGAAAGATTGATAGAAAAATAAATATACAGAGAGAAAATTAGAAAGACTAATAAATAAAGATATGGATAGACATATATATAGAAATATACACAAATAGATAGACACAAAAATAGAAAGAAAAATAGTCATATAGATAAATAGATAGATAGATAGATAGATAAATAAATAAATAGATAAATAGACATAAAGTTGACATACAAATAGATAGATAGATAGATAGAGAAATAGATAGACAGATATATAGACATATAGACATACATATAGATATATAGATAGATAGATAGACAAATATATAGATGAGTATGTAAACAAAAAGATAGATAGATAAATAGAATGATAGATAGAAAGATATGCAGACTGATAGATAGATAATTAAAAATATAGATAGATAGATAAATACATAAATAGATAGATAGATAGATAGAAATTCAAATAGATATATAGACATGCAGACAAACAAACAGATAGATAAATTGTGAGACAATTTGATAGATAGATTAATAAATATATGAATAGCTAGAAAGATATATAGAAAGTTAGTTAAATTGATAAACAGATAGATAGACAAAAAGAAAAATAAATAGATAGACAAATAGATAGAAAGATTAGTAGACAAATAAATACATAGATAAACATATAGATAGATAGATAGAGAGTTAGATAGATCTATAGAAAGATAGATAGATAGATAGAGTGTCATATAGATAAATAGATATATAGAAAGATAAATAGACAAATAGTTAGGCAGATAGATAGACAAGTCGAAAGATAGATAGATATATAGATAGATTAATAGATAAACAGATAGATAGACAAACATATATATATATATATATATATATATATATATATATAGAAAGATAGATATAAAGATAGATAGACAGATAAATAGAAAGATACATAGATAGATAGATAGATTTATAATAGATTGATATGTAGATTAATAGATAGATTGATAGATGGATTGGTAGATAGATTGATAGATAAATTGATATGCAATTAGATAGATAGATAGATAGTTAGATAGTTAGATAGTTAGATAGATACATATATAAATATATAGATAGATAGAGAAAAAGATAGCTAGATATATAGATAGATAAATAGTTAGATTATTAGATAGATAGATCGTACTATTTTTAGATATATAGATTGATAAATAGTTATACAAATAGATATATATATATATATATATATATATATATATATATATATAGATTGATACAAAAATAGATAGATAGTATAAATTAAGATAGACTTTGAAATAGATAGATAGATAGACATAAAGATAAACAATTTGTTAGATAGTTAGATTGATAGATAGATAGATAGGCATATAGATAGATAGATAGATAGGCATATAGATAGATAGATAGGCATATAGATAGATAGATAGTAAGACATATAGATAGACATATTGATAGATAGATAGACATGTTGTTTGATAGATAGATAGGCATAAAAATGGATAGAAATATAGATATACACATAGATAGATAGATAGATAAATAGATAGATAGATTGATTGATTGACAGATAGATTGAAAGATAGATAGAATGAAAGATAGATAAATAGATATATATATATATATATATATATATATATATATATATATATATATATATATATAGACAAACAGTTAGACATACAAAAAGATAGATGGATAGAAAGACAATAGACACACAAATAGATAGACAAATAGATACCCAAATAGATAGACAAATAGATAGATAAATAGATATACAAATTGATAAACAATTAGTTAGACAGATAGACATATGGGTAGGCAGTCAAGTAGGTCGACAATTAGGCAAGCAAGCAAATAAAAAAATAGACAGACAAATAAATTGGAAGATTGATAGACAGATAAACAAAGAGACATACATAGTGAAAGATAGATTTCCAAATAGATAGATAAATAGATAGAAAGTTTCAAACATAGATTAATAGACATATAAATAGACAAATTTATAGAGAGATAGATAAACAGATAGAATAAGACATAGATAGACATATATATATATATATAATATATAGACTGATAAAAAGATTGATAAACATATTGATAGATAAATTGATGAACAATTTTATAGATAGATTGATGGTCAATTTTATAGATAGATTGATAGACAGAATTATGGATAGATATATTTTTAGATAGATAGATAAATAAATATTTTGATTGATAGATTTATTATTAGACACATAGATAGAGAGTTAGGTAGATAAAAAGGCATAAAGATATATTGATTGACAAATAGATATATATTAGATAGATCTATAGAAAGGTAGATAGATAGATAGACAGATAGATAGATAGATATATAGATAGATAGATAGATTGATACATAGATAGATAGATACCTAGATAGATAGACTGATATATAGATAAATAGTTAGATTGATAGACAATAAGATATATAAATAGATAGACATAAAGATAGATAGACAGCAAGATAGATAGATAGATAAAAAATAGATAGATAGATTAACAGAGAAGTAGATCGGTAGATAGATAGATTGATTGATATATATATATATATATATTGATAGCCAGATAGATAAACAAACAATTAAATAGACAGAAAGATGGTTAGACAAAAAAACAAATAGACACACATAGATAGACATATATATAGATAGATAGGTAGGTTGGCTTTAGGTAGGCTGCCAATCAGGGAGGCACTTAGATAGACAAATAGACTGACAAAAAATATGTAGATAGATAGATAGACAAACATTGAGATATACAAATAGATAGATAGATAGATAGACAGACAAAAAGAAGATAGATAGTTTTTTACATAGATTAATAGACGCATAGATAGATATATTTATATAGAGATAAATGTAAAGATAGTAGATAGATAGATAAATAAATAGATGGTCAGATAGATAGATAGAATGATAGAAGATTGAATGAAATATTGATAGACATATTGATAGAAAGCTTGATAGACAGATTGATAGACCGAATGATAGATAGATAGATAGTCATATAGAAAGATATATAGATAAATAGATATATAGATATATAGAAAGATAGACACATAGATAAATAGATAGATAGTTAGATAGATATCCAGATAGATAGACAGATAGATAGAAAGATAGATAAATATATAGAAAGATATAATGATAGATAGACAGATAGAGAGAGAGAGAGCAAAATTTTGACAAATAGATGGACATATAGATAGTTAGTTAGTTATATAGTTAAATAGATTGATAAATAGATATAAAAACAAACAAACAAACTATTAGAAATACAAATAGATATATAGATAGACAAATTGATAGACAAATAGACAAATAGATAGATAGAAAGTTATAAAGATTGAAAGAAATAAAGATAGATAGATAAATAGATAGATTGATAAATAGATTAATATACATATAGTTAGACAAATAGATAGACATATAGATACATGGATTGATAGTGAAATTTATAGATAGATTCATTGACAAATAGAAAAGAGATTGATAGGCAGATAAATTAATTAATTGATAGATAGATAGACAGATAGATAGGTAGATATAAAGCCAAATAGATAGATAGATAGATCAATAAATTATCAGATAGAGAGATATTCTGATAGATATACAGATACATAGCCACATTGATAGACATATAGATAAATATAGAATATATAGATATATCAATAGATATATAGATAGAAAGACATATAGATAGATATGTAGATTGAAAAAAAAATAGATAGACAGATAGATAGATAGATAGATAGATAGATAGATAAACAAACAAATATATTGATATATAGATAGATAGATAGACATACAAATATATAGATAGATATATAGATATTAAATAGGCATATATAAAGATAGAATGATATACATTTAGATAGAAAGATAGATAGGCATATATATAGATAGATAGATTGATTGATAGACAAATAGATAAAAAAAATATAGATAGACAGATAAATAAACAAATAGATAGATAGATATTTAGATAAATAGATACAGAGATAGATAAACAAATAGTTAGATTGATTGATAGAAAGAAGTAATGATAGATATATATATATATAGATATATAGATAGACAGATAGATAGATAGATATATAAGTAGAAAGGTAGATAGATAAACAGACAAATTGATTGATTGATTGACATATAGATAGTTAGAAAGACTGATAGATAGACAGACAGATAGAAAAGTAGATTAATAGACAGATCGATAGATATTTAGTTAGACAAATAAATAGATAGAAAGATAGATTAATAGATATACAAATAGAGTTAGATGGATTGATAGACAGACAGATAGATAGATACATAGATAGATAGATAGATTGATTGTAAGATACTTTGATAGACAAATTGATAGACAAATTTATAGATAGACAGATTGATATATTGATATATATATATAAATATATAGATAGATAGATAGATATAGAGACTGATAGATAGACAGATAGATAGACATATAGAAAGACAGATAGAAAGACAGATACCACAACAAGATAAAACCCAAATAGCTAAAGAAATTTTCCTAGCTATATAGGCTTTTCTGTCACTAAAATATAATAACGACGTAATAATGATAGAAATTATCACAATCTAAAGTGCTCGTTGCAAAATATTAACGAGAAAATATAATTCCCTAACAACTTTTGTTATGATAAAAATTCTTTAGCTAATCATTTTTTCCCTTGCTAATTTTGATTGTAATTAAGAATAGTAATTGACATTTTTCGACAGAATATATACAAATAATTCCCTAGTTAAATTAGCTTGGAAAAATTCCCTAGCTATTTTCATTCCAAAGCTTTTTTCATACTTTTTTTACAAAAAAATTTATTAAATATTTTTTAATTTATATATTAAATTGAATAAAAACATTTACTATAAACAATTATTTATAATTAACATAAAGAAAAAGTAGTTTATAAATTTATTTGATACAATTTTTACATAGTTAAAATAAAATCATAAGATAGGTATATAATCATTTAAATCATTATCATTATCCTCATCATTATTTGATGTAGTTGTGCTACGTTCTCCTGAGTTGTTTATCTACTGGAACTCTATGTACTATCTATCTCATTAAGGCCACTAACTGTGACTACATATATGACATCTGTTGTTGTTTTGTATTTGCTTTTGCTTAGAAAAATTATTTTGAACATTCTCAACAACATAATTATCAACACTGAAATCACGAATCAAAGCCACAATATAATAAACTAATGAAATATTACTTTTAACACAAAACAAAAGCAAACACACGTGTTTACTTAATTTCTAGATGCACTATTTGACCATATCCAGTAGCTAAAGCATCTACAACAAGTATATCTCCTAATTTCAACCACTTTACAGATACCTTTTCATTTTTTTAGGGGCTACATATATGAAATAGTACTTATCAACTAGCATGTTCCTATCCTTGATCGAAGCTTCCTCTACAAATGCAGATAGAGGCATAGATTTTTCATTGAGAAGATGATGAAGTACAATTATGAAAAAATAAACAAGATAGAAAAATGAACAAATGAAATAACAAACCAAAAAACTAATTAAATAACATAGTGTAGCCATAAGAAGTAATTAGGAAAAAATACAAAAATGAGAACGAGCATTCAATGAGAAATTGAATCATGTAGTTTTTCTTTGAGATGGGTTCCCAGGTCCAAGTCCACACTATGTTCTTCTCTTCAGTATTAAGGATCAACACACTCACTGGAGCCTCCAAGCATCTGAATCTAATCTCATTAGCTAACTCATTTTATTATTCAGAGACACCACACTTGTGTGTTCCATGTTTCCCCAATGAAGATGAATATTTCTTCACCATATCCAACAACTCAAACTGAGCAAAACGAGATGCTGCCATCAATTGAAACAATAATAAAACAATACACAAATAGATTATCAACTTATTTTTTTTAAATAAGAATACTAACACATGAAAATAATAGACACCCAATGTAAGGAAAAATATAAAGAGAAGCAGCAAAATCAAATGAGAAACAACTGAGCAAACAACTATAGCAAAATGGAAGAAAAAGAAGGGAGCTTTGCCTATCCATCATGCACCCTTGTTGTTGCAGTTGAGAAACCATCACCTACACCACAATGAGCACCTTAATAAACAAATAAACACCAACAACATGCACCACAACTAGGAGATGAGCTACATCAATTTGTGTTGGCTCGTAGTAAAGGAAGTAATCTGGCATTCTTCTGGCGTCATCTGGCTCTCCTATTTTCAGAGCAGGCTCAAACTACATCAATTTTAAGGGTGACCTAGGATTTGTAATTTCTAACTCACATATATATATCCATATTTATAATATCATGTTAACAATTAAAATACAAAAAAAAAATAAAATAAACACTCGATAATCAAAATGTAATACAACTAAAATTTTTATATAATGGACAAAAATAATTAGTGCAGCTCAAATTAAGTAATCTCATCAAAAGTATCCAAAATAAAAAAAATCAAAAAAAAATAATATATTCTCTTGACACATCTTTTTTTATAAATCTTTATCTCCTAATATGTCATTATATTTTAAATTTTTCAAAAAACTAAATTGAATCATATAAATAAAGAATTATGATAGATTTACTATCAAAACTAAGAGGAGTTTAAATTGTGTGTATGAGAGAAACAAGTGCAAAATGTTCATCAACATCGAAAGAGATTCCTATCTTACATAGCTTTTTCACATGTTTAAGTATATTAAATACAACATGATATAAATTTATTATAAAAACTTTATTAAACTAATTATACAAATAATATATGTAATATAAAATTAAATAATTACATGATATTTGAACTTTTTTATGACACTCTCATATCTAATAGATTCAAAAATATATCTTTTGTGAAATAGAATTAATTTAATATGAACATATGTTATCTTTATTCCAAAAAAATATAAAAAAATATAAAAGTTTTGCATTTAAACTTTCATAGAAACAAGATATTAATTAGATTCAAATGTATTAAGTTTAATGGAAAACAATTACATAGAATGTATCAATCCATGCTTATGGAAAATATATCAATAATATAAAATTTTTCATAGGTAACAAACAAAACTTATCTTGTAAATAAAAATAACAAGTAATTATTTCAATTGAACCCCATCAAAATTATCATAAAAAATATTTTTCGCAACAAATTATAATAAGAACATATAAGAGGTGGTTAAAGAAAAAGGAAATCAAAATAAGTTCATTTTAAATACTAGATATAAAAAATTAAAATAACAAAACTCATGTATCAATGTATAAGACTTCACCAGCAAGAAAGCCATTAGTTGAACTTTGTTCTCATCAAAAATACACTTGTTATTGAATAATTAGAAAAACTAATTACAAATATTAAAACAAAAATAATTATTCAATACATTTGAGTGGAAAAGTATATCATTTATTATGACATATCATTCTAGATGAGAAAGTGTCTCAAACAAGAATTTAATAAGTCTTCAGATGAATAAGAAATAATATTAATACACAAAAAAAATAAATAAATATGAATAAAAAAGTATTCCATCAAATGGAAGATTAATACTTAAATATATTTGTTTATTTTGGAAAACATCCGAAAGATAAGTTCAAAAGAGTCAAATGAATTGACTATTTTTTAGTTATAATCAATAAAACAATGAAAAAACTATGTCAAAAGATCTCTTACTAAGGAGCTTAGCACATGTAAAATTAAATTTTCCATGAATGAGTGGAAATCTCTTTAGTAGGATAACTCTATCTCTTCAAATATTGGTGAGAAGATTAAAAAGGAGTCTGAAGGGTAAAGGAATCACCTAATAAAAAAATTCTTCAATCACCCAAAAGGTCAATTTAACTTCTTGCAAGGGTACTAAAGTGGATAACTATTATATAAATCATGTAATATTGGAGTACTTGATCTTTAAAGAATGTTTCCTTTGACAAATTAGGGGTTCACCCCTTAGGTTTTTTGTGAAGGGAGGACAACTAACAAGAAAAAGAAAAGATAAATTAATTTTCAATAATTTATTAAAACTAATATATATATATATATATACAAGTAAAAATAAACATATATATGATTGAGAGAGTTCACATGTCAGGTGCTCTCCTACAACGTAACAAGAAAGAAAATAAAAAAATAAAATAAATATAGACACTAAATTAAATCTCAACAATCTTTTTCAGAATATTGCATACATGCATTAAATATCAAAATTAGAAGATATGAAAAAAACTTACAATCTTCCAAGTGTATTCATGAAGTTGTCTACAATATATTCAATGATAAATATATTCACTAATAACATGTCGAATTGTCTAAATATCACATTAAAATATTATCACCATATGAATTGGTAAGCATAACATCTCCAAAAAGTTACTAATATTCTAAAATACACAAGTAACTAATAACATAACTTTTTGCATTGAAGCTAGAAACAACAATATGCCCATATACTATATCTTAGAATTGTGTTCATATGAGTTTATGTCGGAAAATATAATATGTAACTATAAATACTATGAGTGAAAATAATATTTGATCTGGTTTGTTGTGATTTACAATTTATTATTTTTATTTTATTTTATTTTTTTTTTGCATATGTATAAGAGCATTCAACCAATGGGATATCATAATTCTATTAGTCCATCATATAAGGGTTTAGTTTGTACACATTATGTTATGCGATTTTTTAAATACTCTTCTTTTACTTTGCATTGTTTCTCAACATAGTATTCAAAGCCAAAATATTATGGAATACAAATTCTTGAGTGTGTGGCTTGCATTTTGAATGTACAGAAACTTTTAATATTTTATTGCAATATAACAAAAAAACATTTTAGAAATTATATGATAAAAAGTTGGAGATATTTCTCATGTACTCTTTTGTTACTTTGCATTGTTTCTCAACATGGTATCAATACCAAAATCTTATAAAATAGAAATTTTTGAGTGTGCGGCTTGAATTTTGAATTTGCTGACAATTTTAATATTTTATTACAATATAACAAAAAATTATTTTTGAAATTATATGATAAAAAAGTAGGATATATTTCTCACTAAAATATAAAAATTTAGAATCTTGTTCAAATTTTAGTAAAGATCTCATACTAATTATCAGCCTGAAATTTTTCTTCATCAATTTATTAGTTATATATACAAAAAATATTAGATATGTAGTGCATCCAATTATAATTATACAAAACTTTAATTATATAAAGTCTAATGCACCATTTTTTGTAAATTATTTAACATATCTTCTAAGATGACCCATCTAGTACTCCAGTACTAGTTTTAAAGTTATATATTTTTTAAAATATTTATATTTGACTAGATTTTATTTCTCATTTAATATTTTTTTTCTATTTATCATAATAAAACTTGTCCATACAATATATGTGTGACTATTAATACTAAATCTTTTGCTTACTTGAGGAATAACACTAGAGAAGAAAGGTTTCTCTACATCATCTAAAATATTTGGATCTTTATATAAAGATTGTACATAGTGCACAATCCTTCTAATTTAGCATAAGGTCTGAGAGAAGTTCATATATCAATGTCTTACCATCAAAATTTAAAGAATATATATGATAAGTATTGAACCCAATACATTGGATAAAGATACTTATATTGAATAAAGACATGAGCTCCAACAAATACATATAATATGAAAATTTCTTAGATGATTTGTCATTTTAGTATTATTCTCATAGAAATACTTTTAAATTCAAAATTCTTATAAGATTTGTTTCATTAAAATTTATGTAACAACATACTAAATTTATACTTGTATATATGTACAAGTATTTATATGTATATATATACTTAGTATATGTACATATACACTACAGTGTTTATGTACATATATGTGTATACATTTACACTACAGTATATATGTAAATATATAAGTACATGTATATACATATACAGTGTAGTGTATATGTACAAGTATGTACATATATACTATTAAATACTTGTACATATATACCAGTATATATGTACATATATACCATTGTATACATATAAACTAAGTATGTATGTACATATACACTATAGTGTATATGTACATATACTTTAGTGTATATATGTACATATACTAAGCATCTATATATACATATAAATATGTACATATACTATAGTGTATATTTACATATACACATATACTAGTAAATACTTGTACATATATACCACTATATATGTATATGTAGATATATACTAGTATATATGTACATATACATATACATATATATAGGTATAAATGTACAAGTATTTACATTAAAGTATATCGTAAACACCTATTATGGAGCATGAACATCAAACAACTATATATTCTGTAAAAAGAATAAAAAAATGAACAAACACCTTTACTAGGGCTACAAAAATCATCTTTGTTTATTTGAAATTGCATCGAACTTGGAAACATAAGGCACAATAAATTTGCAATAAGATTGTACAAGATAAAAGTTCAATACATATACATACACATAGTGCATAAAATATAATCTATCCATTAAATTGACGTTGCTTTCTGTCTCCCAGTTCTTCTGGTCACCATCTTTCTGCTATAACAATGCTGTCCTAGTCGCTGCATGTAATGTCTGGTAAAAAATCCATTTGCTTATAATAGTTACGCATGGGGAACAATGTCGTATCATATCTGTATGAAATTTAAACTAGTCAATCAAGTCAAAATAAATAAATTAATAAAGTTATGTTTTGATAAATATTTAATACTATAGTATATAGGTACATATATACTAGCATTTCACTAGTTACATATATTACTATAGTATATGTACATATATACTATAATATTATATGTACATATATACTAAGTACATATATACTCAGTATACATGTACAAATAATGCTGCAGTATTATATGTACATATATTGCAGTATGTATGTAGATATACTGATCATCATTACACTTGGTTCTTGTGTACTCCTTATTCTTACCTTTTTGTGTGGCTTTGATTGATGCACTGGAAGAGACATGCTCCCTTCATCTAGCAATAACATGATATCCTTTCGCCTTTAGCATGCTAATTAATCCTCTGTTGCTTTATGTAGAGTCTACAAACACATTGCTTAGATATTCACGATATTTTATCTTTGCATAATCATTTGTAAGTGATTTTATTTAATTAATAATATTAGTTGTAGTCATTTTAAGTTTCATTTAGAATTATGATTGAGCATATTCTTTGTAAATATAACAAGGAAAATTTAGTTCAAATCATTAGTGGATGTACCAAAGGTTTATGAATAGAATTTTGAATAAAGATTTTTTGAGTGGACTAGAAAATTTCTTCAACTTTGCTTGTAGTGAATTCTGATGGATTGACAGAAATAAAATTAAGTGTCCATGTAATAACCACAAGTGTCAGAATATGTGTTTTCAGGATGTAAACATTATTCGATACCATCTGGCTAAATATGGCTTTGTAGCAAATTATTTTGTTTGGATTTATCAAGGAGAAAGTACAATGATTGTGAACATTGACTAAAATGAGAGTACTGAATCCTATGTATATAGTGAAAAAGCATCAAACACATACCATAGAATGGTTAAGGAAGCTACTGGTGTCGACTTCAATATGGATTACATGGATGAACCACCTAATTCTGAAGCTCAGAAATTTTATGATATGCATAAAGCTGTAGATAATAGGTTGTTGCCTAGTTGTAAAACACATTCGCAATTATCACATGTGGCTTAACTTTTGAGTATGAAGTCTAAAAATCATATATCTGAGAAATTATTTGATTAGGTGATAGAACTAATGAAAGAGATTATTTTGTGTAATAATTTGGTAACTAACAACTTTTAGAACACTAATAAGTTACTACGATGTATGGGTCTACCAGTGGAAAAATTAGATTGTTGTTTCAATGGATGTTTGTTATATTGGTGTGGTGATATGGATTTAATTAGTTATAAGATTTGTGATCATCATCAGTTTAAGAAGGCATCTCGTGTTGCAGAAATATGATAGAAGATGAAAGTTGCATTTAAGAAGTTGTATTACTCCCTTTTAATTCCTTGATTGCATAAATATTTTTATCGAATCTCACATTCTGAGCATGAGATTGAATAAAGGGTGATGTGGCATCCATCAAATTCACTTGCTTGGAAGCATTTTTATCATATACATCAAAATTTTGCTGTTGAAAGTCAAAATGGAAGATTGGGTCTCTACACAAATAGTTTCCAGCCATTTGGCCAGTCTAGAGAACAGTAAACTACATGGCTATGATAGTGACACCTTACAATTTTTCTCCATGGTTGTGTTTGAGGAAGCAATATATGTTTCTGTCAATATTGGTTTCAGGGCCAAAAAATCCAAAAGACATGTTGGATATTTTCTTACAGTTTCTTATAGTAGAGTTAAATCATTTATGGAATGTTGGCATGAATACATATTACATCTCAAAGAAGCAAGTTTTCATTATGAAAAAGGCCCTTATGTAGACGGTAAGTGATTTTCCTACATATTCAATATTATTGGGTTGAAGTACTCCATGATGGTTAGTAGGCATGTATTGCATGGACAAGTCTGATGCTTTTACTCTCAAATTTAGTAGTAAACAGTCATCGTTTAATAACCATCATAAGTTTCTACCTACAAATTATCCATTTTGTAGAAATAGAACTATATTTTGAAAAAATAAAATAGTCAAGCTAGTTCCACCAACTGTTCATTCAAGAGATGATATAGTGACAGAGATTCAGAGTTTGGGTTTGAAAAAGTAACTTAAATTGACACTACTAGAACTAATGGACCAATATGAAAAACATTTGGCTGGAGAAAACACAATATTTTTTGGGGCTTGCCCTATTAGAGGTCCAATTTAATTCGTCATAACTTAGATGTAATGCATATTAAAAAATATATGTTTGATATTGTTTTTAATACTATCTTGAATGTAGGTGGAAAAACAAAGG
This sequence comes from Sapria himalayana, assembly GCA_029783825.1. Lineage (NCBI taxonomy): Eukaryota > Viridiplantae > Streptophyta > Magnoliopsida > Malpighiales > Rafflesiaceae > Sapria > Sapria himalayana. Next base: position 287,688 of record JAREIK010003080.1, on the reverse strand, counting down.
ACACTTTAAAATAAAAACAAGAGTTGATTGATTACTGTCGGCATCCTAAATCAAAATAGAATGAGGCTACAAGAAAATATCCTAAAGCTTGTTACACACTTGATAAGAAGGCAAAATAGAGATTATGATAATGGGTTAAAATTTTGAAATTCTCTGATGGATATGTGTCAAATATGGGCAGATGTGTAGATATGAACAAGCTTAAGTTATTTGGAATAGAAAGTCATGAATATCATGTATTTATGTATAGATTAATACCAATTATTGTTGGTGAAATTCTTTTCCTAAATGTTTGGAAGGTCCTTACAAAGCATAATTTGTTCTTCAAATGGCTAACCACAACCACAATCAAAAAAGATGACATGGTGAGACTGGAGAATGACACACTGCTCATTCTTTTTAAGCTTGATTAGATATTCCAACTAAGCTTTTTTGACACATGGAGCATTTGCCGGTCCATTTTGCATTAAGAAGCAAGGATAGATGGGCTAGTGAAATATAGGCTGATGTATCATTTTGAGAGATAAATAAATATAAGTATCTATGTTTTATTCTTTCAATCATAAATTAATATTGTAATTTATTTAATTGAAACCAAACATAATGGTTGTAGGTATCTTCGTAAGTTGAAATTAAATGTTACAAATAAGGTAAAAGTTGAAGGTTCCATTTGCAATGCATATTTAGTAGAAGAAGTAGCATCTTTTCGTTCTTATTATTTTGAGGACCATGTCAATACAAAGAATCAAAATGTGTCTCGGAATGATGAAGGTCGAGTGATAGTAGAAGAGCACAAGTTATATATCTTCAAACACCCTAGAAAAGTATTTGAAAGAGTAATGAAAAGTTGTATGATAGATGAAGAGTACAAAGTAACTAGGAGCTACATTTTACTTAATAGTGAGGCGGTTGCACCAGATATTGAGCATGTATACATAAAATGGTTGTAGGTTTAATCATATGATAATTGTCTTGAATAGGAATAATTAAAAATTGATATCCATTGTTCTCCCTCTGTTTATATTTATGCATTGTTAATGTTGAGCAGTTAAAACATTGGCAACCAACCATTCCTACGCATGAGGTCGATTCTATACTAGAAACAAAATTTGCGAATTGGTTCAAGAACAATATGAAATTTATTGAACATTAATTTTTTGAATAATTTGATTTTTCAGTATCTTATATTTTTTAACATTATTTGTTGAATTTATGAAACAGACAAATGATCCTACAAATAGAGATTCCAACATATTCACACAGAATCTAAATAATAGTGGTGTATGCATTGAAGGCTCAAGTTATAGTGTAGATGAGATAGATTATTATGGTCAAATAGCAGAAGTTATTGAGTTGCTAATTCTTGGACTGAAAAAGAATAGGATTGTATTATTAAAATGTGAGTGTTTTGATCCTACACAAAATATGGGTACAAAGATTCATTCGGAATATAAGCTAGTGGATGTTACCCATAAATGTAGATTTAATCAATATGAGCCATTTATTATGGCAGTTCAAGCTACTTTAGTATATTATTGTACGTATCCGAGTTTATCTCCTGATAAGAGTGACTGATGGGTCATTTGCAAAATCAAAGCTTGATGAAATTTTGAAGTACAAATATCTCAACAAATGAGTGCAAACTTTGCTATTGCACTAGCATTTCAAAAAGATGACATAAATAATATTGAGCTTATGCATGTAGATGAAGATCTTGAAAACTTATCTAACATAAATGGTAGCCTAATAGAAATTGAAGATGATCATTTTATATCTGAAGATAAGTTAGAACTTCCATCATAGTCAGATGAAATGTCAGAAGATTTATTAGAGGATGGTATGGATACCAATAATTAAACTATTATAATTGTATAAGAATATTATAGTTTCTTAGACTTTCTATATTTTGTTGCAATCCATTGGTATGTGTTATTTTAAAATGCATGGTTGTTCATCATACAATATGAATTTATGTTTTCATTATATCTCTATTATTTGTTCTATATTTTTATATTTTCTATAGTATATGGTGCATAAAGGATGTGGGCATGGTGGAGGTGGACGTGGACACACACATGGATGAGATTCATCTAGTATTTTGTCCTATTGTATAGTCAGTATCATCTAATACCCACCCTATCTAGACTTCAACATCACAATCATCATCACCATCATTGACATCTTTACAATCACCTTTATCAGGTAGCACACCAGCCATTATCCTTCTTGCACTAACTTCTGATCCATCACCATCATCTACACCATATTTTACACCATTAGTTTTACCCCATTTACATCACCATCAACATTATCAATTGATGTGGCTTTTTCTACAGGCAGTGCTAAGTTAGTAAAAGAGATTATGGATTAGAGGTATAAGTAATATGTAAATATTACTTTAATAAAATATTATGATGGCCCTATTAGTGGTTTTTATTTATAGATATAAATTACTTGTTTTCAATGTTATTTATTTATTTTTATAGTTTTATTCTATTTCATAGGTGTTCATCTATAATTACAAAGTCTTTTAAAAAAATGGTAGATTCCAAAGCATTCTCGTGGAAGAAAGGTTTTGAATCAACAAAAGAGACTAACTTTTATATCTTTCAAGTAAAAAAAAAGAAACAAATGCATTGAAAATTAATTATCTAATTAGTTAACTATTATGTTTGTTATTAGTCAAGAATAAAAGAATTATGTCCTTGTTATTATTATAGTTTTTTTGTGAATTTTCTATATATAGAATCAGTGTACATGGGAACCCCGATTTGATGGACAGATAAAGTCATTATGGGAGAGCAAAGCTACTAAACTATACTCAGATTTTATCCATAAATTAAAGATTCTAAAAGATAGGCCTGATTTTATACACGAGGATGAGTATCCCAGATGGCTTAAGTATTGGGAGATGCCAGTAGAAAAAAATTAGAGTTAGCCAGCAAAAACTGATGGATTAAGGTAGCTGGACCAGGTAGTGAAATGTATTGCCACACAGAAGGGTCAAAGTCAAGCATTGAGCATGATCGAGATTTAGTACAATTTATAACTTTAAAACATTTATATATTTAACAGTTGGCCTAATAGTCCAAATAATTTAAATCTTTGCATGGTTTTACAATTGTAGCTAAAATTTTCTAACATATTTATTTTTTGACTTAAAAAAATACATACTTTAGGCTGGAGAATTGGGTTGATATCCCAATTTTTATAAGATTTTCAGAAAGATGCATGTGAAGAAAGTGGATGGGCAATTTGTTGACAAAAAATCTCAGATGATTGCTAAAAGAATCTATTATATTAATGAAATTTTAGAATACTATAATAAATTTGGAAAGTTGTGTGGAATGAAAAAAATTTGATTTATTTTATTTATATCTAGCATAGTATTTTATTATGTTTTATCATAGGATCTAATGGAGGTATGTGTGATAGTTGATTCTCACCTAGTTGAGGGTTCTATGGGTCTTCAACCAATTGAATATGATCATATCTATTTGGAGACCATAGGTGGTAAGAAGAAGTAGTGAGTGTATGACATCGACTCAATGGTAGTTGCTTTTTGTTTAGCAATGTGCTTCTAGTTCCTCTATCACAGTAGTGGTGGATGAGGTGGTCAAACAACAAGTAATTGAAATGCATGAATGTTTTATATCTATTGTGATAGAACTGAAAGATAAAGATCGGTAGATTATTCTTGAGAAGGAAGAAATGTAGGAAATAAAAGAAGTGAATGATGAGATGAAAGAATTAATAATGCAATGCAACACCAGATATCCTATATGGAGTCATAGTTAGTGGCCATGATGTGACAGATAGAATACCATGTTCCAATAGAGATACAACATAAGAGAGGCTAGCACATATGCACTAACTAATAATGAGGATGATTTTTTAGTTTTTAATGAATATATAACCTATGTTATGTTTTTGTTTTAACTATGTAACTATTGTATTAGAATAATTGTTGAATAGCTCTTACTTTTTGTTTTTATTCAATTTAATATAGTATATGTTTTGAATGAAAAAAGCTAGGGATTTTTCCCTAACAAATTTAGCTAGGGAATTTTCTAAATATATCCAGTCAAAAATATTAATTATTACTATTAATTACGATACAAATTAGCAAGGAAAAAAATATAATTAGCTAGTAAATTTTCTTCGTTCAAAAATTTGCCAGGAAAATACTTTTTTCATTAATATTTTATGATGAACACTTTAGCTTGGGATAAATTACATATTAACTCATCGCTATTATATTTTAGCAACTAAATTTCTTATAATAGCTAAGGAAATTAACCTAGCCGCCCTGGCTTTGTTTATAGTGATAGATAGATAGATAGAAAGACAGCTTGATAAATAGATACATAGATAGATTGAAAGAAAGATTGATAGACAAATATATATACAAATTGGTAGAAAAATTGAAAATAGTTTGAATGACATATTGATAGACAAATTGATAGAGAAATAGGTAGATATATAAATAGATAATAGACAGATATATAGATAGATGGATAGACATTTAGATAGATAAAAAGATAGATAGACAGAAAGATAGATAAATAACTAGATAGATGAATTGATAGATAGATAGACAAATAGATAGACAGACAAACAGATAAAGAGATTGATAGACAAACAGATAGATAAATAGATAGATATAAAAATTGATAGATAGATAGACAAATAGATAAATAGATTAAAAAATAGATAGATAGATAGATAGACATATAGATAAATAAATAGATAGAAAGGTAGATAGAGAATCAAATAGATATACATATATATAGAAAAATAGATACACAGATAGATAGTCAAATAGGATAAAAGATATATAGATATATAGATATATAGATAGATAAAAAGATAGATAGACAATTAGATATAGTAATAGATAGACAAATGATAGACAGATAGAAAGATAGATATACGAACATATAATCAGATAGATAGACAATCACGTAAACAGATAGCCGGGTAGATAGACAGCAGCCAGAGAGACAAACAAATAGACAGGCAGACAAATAAATTGACACATAGTCAAATAGGCAGATAGACAGATAGATAGATATATAGTTTGATAGAGAGATTGAGAGACAGATAGAAAGACAGATAGAAAGATAGATAGAAGATAGATAGATAGATAGATAAATACATAAATAGATATTAAGAAATATATATATATATATATATATATATATATAGACATATAGATTGACAACTAGATAGATAAATAAATAGATAGATAGATTAATTGATAGATACATAGAAAGATTGATAGATAGATTGATATAAAGTTTGATAGATAGTTTTATAATTTGATTAATAGACAGATTGATAATCTAATTGAAAGATAGATATATAGAAAAATTGATAGATAGAAAGATGGACAGAAAGAAAGAAAGAATGAATGAATGAAATAAAGAAAGATAGATATATAGAAAGTTTGACAAATAGAAAGACAAATAGAAATATAGATAGATAAATAGATCAATAGATAAATAGATAAATATATAGATAGATTTATATGCAAATAATATGAAAGATAAATAAATAGATAGATAGAAAGATTGATAGATAGAAAGACACACAGATAGACAAAAAGATAGATAGATAGGTAGATAGATAGATAGACAGATAGATATATTGATAGATAAATATATAAATAGGCAGATAGATAGATAGATAGATAGACAAAAAGATAGACAGATAGATACACTGATAGATAGAAAAATATGTCATATAGATAGATAGATAGACAAATAGATAGACGAATAGATAAACACATAGTCACATAGAGATAAATATATATAGACAGACAGATAGACAGACAATCAGCTAGATAGATAATCAACTAAAGAGAAATTTATTAGACATATAGCAACAAGTCTAATAGATAGATAGATAGATAGACATACAAATAGATTGTGAGTTTGATAGAAAGAATGATAGACAGATAGATAGAAAGATAGATAGATAGTTTTATAGATATATAGAAAGATAGATAAATAGAATGATATATAGATTTACGAATAGATAGATAGATAGATATAGATAGACATATAGATAGATACATAGATTGATACATAGTTAGACAGATAGATAGATTGATTGATTAAGAGACACATAAATAGATAGATAGATTGATTGATTGATTGACATATTAATAGATAGATTAAGAGTCAGAATGATAGATAGAGTGATAGATAGATTGATGCATAGTTTCTTATACAAATTTGATCGAGAGATTGATATACATATAGAAAGATAAATTGAAAGATAGATACATAAATATATTTTTAGATAGAAAGAAAGAATGATAGATAGATTGTTGATAGAATGATACATAGACAAACATATATATAGATAGATAAATAGATAGGTATAAAGATAGATATATAGATAGACAAATAGATAAAAAATTATATATACAAATAAATACCCAGATAGATACATAGATAGATAGACAGATATATAGAGAGATAGATAGACAGATAGATAGACAGATAGATAGACAAATAATTACAAAGATAGATAGACAGATAGATAATCATAAAGATAGATATATCAATAGACAGATACTTATATAGAGAGAAAGTCATATATATAGACATATAAATACATAGATATATAGACAGATAGACAGAAAGATAGATAGATAGACAAATAGTCAAACATCCAAATAGATATATAGATAGAAAAATAGATAGATAGTTAGACAAATAGATAGATAGACAGATAGATATATAGATAAATAGATAGATAGATAAATAAATATATAGATAGACCAAAAATAGTCAGGTAGATAGGTAGATAGGTAGATAGAAAGATAGGTAGAAAAATAGTCAGATAGATAAATAAATTGATAGTCACATAAAAAGATACATAAATAGTTTGATAGACAAATTGATTGATAGATTGATAGAAAAATAGGTAGATTTATTGATAAATAAATTGATAGGTAGAATGATATAAAGATAGACATATAGATAGACAGATAGATAGACAATTTGATTGATAGATAGATAGACATTTTGATAGATAAATATAAATAAAGATAAATAGATAGCCATATAGATAGAGAGAAAGAGATATGAAAGATAAACAAATAGATAGACAGATAGATTTATAGATAGATAGATAGATAGACAATAGATTGATAGATAGATAGATAGACAGATAGATATATAGATAATTAGATACATAGATAGTTAGATAGACAGACAAATATATATATAGACAAACAAATAGATAGATAGATAAATATATAGATAATTAGATAGATAGTTAGATAAACAGATAGATAGACAGATAGATAGACACATAGAATACATATAGATAGACAAATAGTAAGATAAATAGATAGATTTATTGTTTGATAGGCAAATTAATAGATAGATTAATAGATAGGTTTATAGATAGCTAGGTAGACAGATGTATACACAATTTGATATAATAATTGACAAAGAGATTGATTGAGAGAAAGATATATAGATTGAAATACAGGTAGATAGATAAATTGCTAGATAGATTGATAGACAAATAGATACATAGATAAGTAGATAGATATTTAGATGAATAGATAGACAAATTTTTAGAAAGATAGAAATATAGATAGATAGACAAACAGATAGATCAGATAGATAGATAGTCATGATAGATAGATAAATAGATAGATATACAAATAGATAGTCAATCGACAGATAAATAGATACATAGATAGTCATATAAATAGATAGGTAGATAGATGTATAAAAAGACATATAGATAGATAGATAGACATACAGATAGATAGATAGATATTTAGTTAGATAGTAGATAGATAGTCACATAGATAGAAAGATCGATAGACAAATACAAAGATAGATACATCGAAAATAGATAGACAAATAGGTATATAGATTGACACATAGATAGATAGATTGATAGATTGATTGATAGATAAATAGATAGATAAATATACACATATTTATGCAGGCAAATTGTCAGGTAGATAGATAGTTAGGCAGATTGACAATTAGAAAGACTAATAGATATCCAGACAGACAGATAGATAAATAGGCAGACAACTAGACACATAGACAGAAAGTCTATCAAACTAACTGACAAATATATAGATAGATAGTCAGACTGACTGACAGACAAATAGATAAATAAATATTTTGACAAACAGATTGATAGATACATTGATAGACAAATTGCTAAATTAATTTATAAATAGATTGATATAATGAAAGATAGATATGTAGATAAATAAATAAATAGACAAATAGATAGATAAATAGATAGGTAGATCGATAGATATATAGATGCACATATAAATAAACAGATAAATAGACAGACAGATAGACACCTAGATAGAAAGATAGATATACCGATAGATAGACATATATATGGACCAATATATATTCATATTGATAGAAACATTTATAGATTTATTGATAGATAAATTTATAGACATATTGATATATAGATTAATAGAAAGATATATATAAAGATAGATAGATAAATAGAAAGATAGATAGATAGAAAGAAAGAAAGATAGATAGATAGATAGTTAGTTAGTTAGTTAGATAGAAATATAGAAAGAAAGGAAGATAGATAGATAGACAGATTTATAGATAGATATATAAAGAGATAGATAGATACATTAATAGATAGACAGATATTTAGATTGATTTAGAATAGATAGATAGAAAAATAGATAGATAGTGATAGATAGATAGATTGATTGATTGATTGATAAATAGATAGATAGATATATAGATAGATAGATAGACAGACAGATTTATTTATTTATTGTTGGATAAATAGAAGAGATAGATAGATCGAAAAATAGATAAATAGATAAATAATCAAATAGATAGATATACACATATATAAATATATAGATAGCCATATAGACAGACAGACAGATAGATACATAGATAAATAGATATATAGATAGATAGACACATACACTATAAGAAATTATCTATCTAGCTATGAATATTTCCTAGGCAAATAATCTCTAGCTAATTTCAAAGAGATTATCTAGGGAATATCAAGATATGTTTGATTTTATATAGAATGAATAATTTGTGATTGATTTTTGATGGAAAAATATCTCTAGTCAATATTGTCATAGATTTTTGTACAAAGATTGGTGGTAAATTTATCAATGAATTTATTGATGGATTTTTCTTAGCTAATTAGCTCCAAAAAAAATCCCTTACTAAATAATTATCTTGAAATTTATTTTTAGAATTTAATATTAATAGCCATGCTTTTGAATTTTAAAAATATCAAGCCGGCGTTGTGAATTATGGCTATAGATTTTAAAAATTTTCATATGCCGGCATTGGGAATGATGCTTATTTAATTAAACCAATGGTCATCATTCATAATGCCGGCATTTGAATTTCAAAATTTATTTGCCGACATTAGGAATGACTGCTATTTATTAACCAATGGTCGTCATTCTCAATGCCAGCTATTGAATCTAAAAATTTTCAAATGTTGGCATTGGTAATGATGCCAATTTAATTAAACTAATATCTATCGTTCACAACACTAGCTTTTGAACGAGTTTATCCATGTCTGATCTTATTCTCCCTTCCTCCATTTTTCTTTTCTTCATTTTCACCTAACCCCCCAAATTTTTCAGCCATTTATTCCACTAGTGGCCTCCTCCTCTCCACCAAACCCTGCAGCTACAAACAATTCAGCATTTGCATATTATATAGAAATCTTCATCAGTCTTCTGATTATCCACATCTCAAGTGGAAAAAATTAAATTATAGGATATATAGATTCTATTGTATCCAAGTGAAAAAATTTCAAAATAAATCAAAACCATATCTCAAGCTAACACACACACACACACATGAGTTTTAATCATCCAACAAATACAAAATAATGCTAAACATCAAATCATATCTATGATGCAGAACTTACAATCTTCTCCCAGGTCCCACAAAAAGAGTTGTAGGTGCCTCCAGCCTTTTTTTGTGCATAGTCAAGAAGTACTATCGCAATCTAATCCCATGTATGAACAATCTCTCAGAGATTTTGGTTGTGGGAGGCATCATACCGAGTCGCTCAAACTTGATTTCACCTTGGCAACAAAATTTATACCCTCTATTATGTTTCAATCAAAACACACAAAACATCACAGGCAACAAAAAATAGATAAGCATTTTTTTTAACAGACTTGAAGAAGATAAATTTAACACACACACAACTTTAGCAGGAATTATGTCCAAGATGATCAGAGAATATCTTGGATAATCAGAAGGAACAAGCACTTTTAGAGGAATTGTGTCAATATGGGGGTAAGAAAGGTGATGCATCAATTTGAGTGGGTATGTAAGGTGATATGCATGTGTGTGGGGGTATAAACATCTTGGATGGGGGGTAAAAAGTAGGCATTGTCAGCTAAAAGTGTACCTAAACCACTCTCACTATTTGAACCATGACCTAACCTATCATCTTGAGCATGCCCTTTATGATCAATTCCCGCTCTCCCTCTTCTTCTACCTAGAATAGGATGCATACGTGATGGTGTTGATGACACCTAAGGTCAAATAAATGGTTCATGTGATGTCGAAGCTTCCTTAGTGTACCCAGCGATATGATGGTCTTCACCAATCTGGTGTAACACCGATCGGGCAATATGATGTATGTCGCATAAAGCACCAATGGTATCAACACAAGAGCGAATGGCTATGTCAACCATAGAAACAATCTGAGTGAACCTAAGAAAGAATTATAATTACATAATCTAATTATTAAAAATTAGGTTAATATTTTAGAAACACATGACTCTAACTTACCAAAAGATCCATACTACCGCTGTAGTATGGAACCCCATATCATCCCTATGAAGTAATAGTGTCATAAAACATCATGTAATACGATGATATCAATGCATGTATAGATAATGAAAGTCCATTAAACCTACCATAGGGGGTGAAGTAATAATCATAGCCACTCGTGTCTCCTATAATTCTATGTATATTGCATGATACATCGCCCAATTGCACTGATATCATCCACGTGTATCCATTGCATGCAACTGTTGCTCATAAGAGCAAGCTGGAGATATCTTTTGAAGCATCCCAAACTGGCACATGACTTTATCTAGATGATGCCACTCAAGAATCTTGAAACAAATAAGCTGTGACATCATCTGCTAGATCTCTTGATCAGCTAAGCAGATTATGGGAGCTGGTCAAGAAACCGTCCCACGTATGGTTTCCATGACACCTACATGTGAACACATAATATCAATAAATTTTACAATAATATGAATATAATTAATATAGAACCATATAATTTTACATAAACATTACATGATCAGGAGTTTGTGCATCTAGCTAATCTCGGTTTAGTAGGAGTACACTCGATGGGTTATGCACCCATGTCAAAGGTACTCTCCATCTACACCCTAGTGAAAGAGCTAGCTCTACCTCTGGCTTTGCTAGAGATTGAGCTGGTAATCCATTGCGAATAGCCTCAAGTAGGTCACCATTCCTTAAATCGACATCAGCATCGTGTAAGGCATGAGCAGGTGGTGGTACTATATCTTCGTGTGGTTGCCCAAAATAGGGTCGCCTGACGTGAAGTCTCTCCCAAGACCATAGCTGAATACAAAATAATGCGAAAGTGGGTTATAATATTGTAATTTTTATATTGCATTAAGAAAAATATTATAAATCATCCATACATAACAACACACATTCTCATTTATTACATATCTGTATGAGTGTAATACAACTACTAATACCATGGCTATGATTTAAGCTAGCTCGGCATAACTCATGGTATGTATGTGCTAGTACTACACCACCCCAACTATATATCATAGTATACATAAAATCTCAAAGTAGTGAGAGAAAGAACATGAGAACATGCACACCCTTCTTGTCCACAAACAAGAATGATCCAATAAGCACTTAGATGAACCCACATGCACAACACTCTATTGTGACCTCATCTGCAACAGGTGGTTGGGTCTATAACTAGATACATAACCACCACAAAGAGATAGTGGCTCCTCTGTTAGCATCGGTGGATGGGATGACACCGAGCAACTCCACACACAACACTGCTACATCAGACACATATGTGCCAGTGACTGCTGGGTCATGGATACGAAGGCCAAGGAGGATGGCGATATCCTTTAAGATAATCATCATCTCCCATACTAGCACATGAAACGTGTGTATCTCGGGCCACCATCTCTCGATGAGTGAGGTGATAAGTGGCCAATCGATCGCAATGTGGCCCAAATGATATATACCATAAAATCCATCCCTAATCATGTATGGCCGAATCCAAATATCTATCCTCTACATAGTCATGAAGGCTCTCATCTGTTGCCGAGTGTAGAGGATCTCCTGAAGCTATAAGCAACGAAACAACCAAATTTAAATGTGAATATGTATAAATTACATGTTAAAACTACTAATAGTAATTGCTAATTAATAAATTATGTACCTGCTCTGTATCTACTAAGTGTGATCAGTGTCTATCTTGCAATACCAAGATAGATGTATCCGACAGATTCACATCATGAAACCCCCTGGCCATATATATAAGGTATTACAAATCCAGAATAATTGTCAAACATGGTTGTCAATATTAATCACAATGATAATTTATTATACACACATAGAATAAGAATGTTTCATTCAATAGAATAAGTCTGATACAAGACAACAAAAAAATATTCAGGGCATCATTTATAAGAAATTAATGTTAGTTCATAAGTCTTATACCGAATAACAACAAAAAAGTGAGGTCTCATTTACAAATAAACAACTAAACTTGATTTCTATTCTTACAAGACCGATGATTGTGACCCTCTTGTTTGCACAACATACATTTTATCTTAGTTTTCTCCTCCCTAATGTCCATTTCATTATGCAAATGGATTGATTTAGGATAGTCATTGACTTTGTCATTTCATTGACCTAGGAGCTATAATCATTGGACCATCATAAAAAAGTCATTCATCTTCTTTGAATATGGGATAAAACAAGATTTCCCAAGTGTCATAGTAGGACTACGTAGTGTAGTAGTCTTGAACAAATAACTGAAAATCAACACATTGATGCTGACATGTTGCTATGATATGGCTACATGAAAATCCATATATCAGTGTCTAACCACATGTGCATTTCTTGTCTTTTATGTTGAGGTCTCTTGGACATTACATGAAAATATGCCCTATATCTAATCGTAAAGAACAATTTATATTGATTCAACCTTAACCACATGACCTTGAATCTGAGTATCAACATATGGTGTGAACTACTCATCTGATACCAATCTATCATCACCTTGTTCCATTCTTGCAACAAAGTAACTATTAAGTCAAGAAAATATTAACTAAACTAATATAGTGATTGGTAAGCTATGAGCCCCTCTATGTTCACTATTAAATACCTTTGACATATTGGTTGTCATTATTCCATATTTTCAACCTCCATCATGCAAAGTACCCATAATAAAAGATGGATCACCTCTAACCATTGTCGTGCTTTAGAATTAATTCTCTCAATTGTAGCCATATGCCTATTCATCTTTCATGTTGTTTTCACAATATCTACTTGGCAGATCAATTTCTTTTAAGAGTTTATCTTTGAAGCTGGTCATAAAATTGCTTGCAAGATGATGCATATAAATTTTGTGATAGGCATATGGTGCATCCCAATGAAGATGATGATCACTCATAGCTGCTATAATACCTGGATGTCTGTCAGATATAACACAAATCCGTGTCCGTTAAGTTACTCTATTTCTGACACATGCCATGAAAATTCCCCAACTATCAATATTCTCGCCTTCTATAATAGCAAATGTCAATGGGAATAACTAATTATTTCGGTCACATCTCATATCAATCAATAATGTCCCTTTATACTTCTCATACAAATATGTACCATTAATACTTAGTATATGATAAAAATTTATGAACCCTTAAATAGATGGCTTGAATGACCAGAACACACACTAATATGTCTCATTGTTTGACATACTATGAGAGATGATTTTCCAAATAACAACACATCCAGGATTGGCTTATTCTATGACCAAGAACAAATGTGGGAGATCTATATATAATTAAATAAAATCACCAAATAAGTGTCTAAATACCTTATGCTTCCCATCCAAGGCTTTTTTATATGAAATTTTATATCCCCATTTTTCCATCATTATTGTTTGAATAGTAGCAGGGGACAATATAAATTGACTCTAGTTGATGATGGTCTCGGTTTAAACATAGATTTACACAAGTATGTGATCCTTTATATTTGATGATCACAAATCAGTTAATATCTTTTACAACCATGGCATGCAACTTTTATTGATATTGATATACTTCGGCCTTCTTACATCTTAAAACTAGTAATTTTTTTGAGGAGGCAACTACAACAAACTCATGGTGTACTCAAATTGAGTAAATCTTTGTAGCCTTTTTACAATTCAGATTTATAATTAAAAACTTACCCAACTACAAATTCACCACTCACATATGAAAATTATTAAAATTCAATAGCCGACATTGAAAATGATGGTGATTGGTTTAATTAAATAATCATCATTCCTAATGCCAGCATTTGAAAATTTTTAAAATTCAAATGTTGGCATTGTGAACGACGGCCATTAGTTTAATTAAATAGCTGTCATTCCCAATGGCGGAATTTGAAAATTTTTAAAATACATTAGCTTCCATTCACAATGTTGGCCTCTGATTTTTAAAATTTAATAGCATGGCAATGGCCGTCATTGTGAATGACGGCCATTGCCATGATGTTTCCAGACACACTAAGTTGGTAATATTTTTCAAACTAGTATTATATTTTATATTTTTTATTTAAAATACATTATATCCATACAAAACTCCATAAATTAGGTTATAGATATTTAAAAATTAGAAATAGGTTTATGAACCTTTATGTACAAGACCATAAACCATGAAAAACAATTTAACATCTCAACTTCCATTAAAGTTGGCATACATACATCATAAATACCAAGCTTACTAGAGAAAAAATTGATATTAGTTTTATATAAAATTTTTATGAATGCTATCTGATCACAAATAATGCATAGGATGACAATGTCAATATTATCTTAAATCTTATTGTATAAATTATCATTTAACACAATATGTTTTATTTATTTATGAACAATTTAATTAAAAGCAAATCATATATTTTCTGGTCTATGATTAAAAAGAGTTTACAAGTGATGGAAGTTTTGACTATTTATTGTGCTTGTGTTAGAAATGATATTTTGGGTTAAGCCAAAATATTTATTTATTTAATTAGTAATTGAGTAAGGCGAAACTAATATTTCAGAGAGATTGGTTGCTCACATTTATTTAGCAAGGCCAAAAATACTCAACCTAGATCTTTGTTGCTTAGTTTGCAGGTGAATACCAACTCAGGTTGTGCTACTTGAATTGTCAAGTTGACTTTGTGTAATGTTAAAATATAATAAATTTTTATTTTATCAAGAGATAAAATCTAAAAATTATATTTTAAAAATTATAAAAATTATTAATCATTTGCTTAAAACTTATATCCAACTCAAATTAGAATACTAATATAATCAAGAATATTCATAAGTAGTGAAAGAATTGTTGAGTTTTGCTATTCTTTCACACATTCAAATAAATATATGTGTAACTGAGAGAATAGTGATGTGCAATATGATGCTATACTAAAGCTTGTTTCTCATGCTACACAAATTATTTAATTTGCTATTTGAAAACTCTACAAAAAATACAGTAGATTCTAAATTATTTTAAAGTTTCAAAATATAATAAATTATAATTAACAATCAAATTATAAGAAATTAAAATTTACATCCAATTAATAGTCCAAATTATAAGATATTAAAATTTAATTCTAATTAACAATCCAAATTAAAATAAATTACAAGTCCATGCTAATAAATAAATAACAATTAAAACACATGGGTGTTCTGTTTGTGTTTATTGTATAATAGTGATAAAATCAAATTCATTAAATTTGATATTGTTCATGTTTTTTATAACCTCCTTAATTTTAATAAAATTAAGGAAAAAATTAATTTTTTCCATGTAAAAAAACCATCCTAAATTAAATATAAAATATGAGTTACTCATGGTGATGCTGATTAGTAAACTCTTTTTTTTGCTAGTTTAATATTGTTTGAAAATATTTTGATATTGTTGTTAGATGTTATTATATGTAGGGAAAATTATGTTATGGTGCATTAAAATAATATTTTTTAAAAAATTACCTAAATAAGTAAATATTCATATTAAAAAATATATCAAAATAAGAGATTTCTACTCTTTGGCAAACTCAAAAAATACTTTTATTCTACCTGTATATTTCTTGATTTGAAAAAAATAAAAAAATAAAAACAAAAAATATATTTTCAAAAACACTATAGCATGAGAGGTATATTGTTTTGGAAAATAGTATGCTCGATTTGTAACAATATAATATTTATATAAATATTAAAAACATATAACATTTTATATTAATATTTATATATTTATATATTTATATAACATTTTATATATTTATATATTTATATATAAATGTTTATACTTTAATATATATAAATGTATCGCATTATATATAAACATTGATATGTTTATATAAACATATAAAGTTATATATAAATATTTATACATATGTATTGATGTTTATAAATATTTATACAACATTTACATAATACTATCCATTTATATAATTGTTAATATAACATTTATATAAGATATAAAATGTTTATACATATTTATATACATTTATATAACATATAAATTTTTATATAAATATATAATATTTATAATGTTTATATAAATGTGATATATAAACTATATAAAATTTATAAAAGTGTTACATATGTATGTGGGTGTGTGTGTGCGTGCGTGTGTGTGTGCGTGTGTGTGTGTCTGTAATATTTATAAAAATATTGTAAACACAACATTATATCTATTCACTTAAACATTTATATAATCATATGTCATTATATATAAAAGTGTATACATTAATATAAATGTGCAACTGAGAGAATAGTGATGTGCAATATGATGCTTTTATGCATACACAAGCGATTATCTCTATAATGTATATGTGAAATGAAAAAATGATATATCATAGAGGAATATTAGTAGTTTTATCTATGAATGAAGCCGATATTATTATTGGGTATTGAGGGAGATAATTCAATTATCATTGTCATTTAGGAGTCATTATAGAGCTCCTCTATCATGATGTTTACTTTTAAAGAAGTAAACAAATCTTTTTTAAAATTTTGTTGTTGATACTTCTCATTTTTATGTACTATAGTTTTCATAACTCATTTTTTTACTTAGATGTATGATTATTAATTCAGAAGTTAATAATCATAGTATAGAAAATTATTATTTGCTTAATATTTTGTTCTCGTTTTTTAAAAATATTGAAATAACTATTAAAAAATTATCTAAAATAATTTGTTATTAAAAATATACAAGTTGAAATTTCGCTGCATTTGTATTTTTTTTATTTTTGGATTTATGTGTAGTCTTATTTTTTTGAGTTATATTTTTAAGTAATTAATTTTTAATTTTATTTTTTTGGATAATGTTAATATTATATATTTTTATTTTTATGGTCTGATATATTATTAGTTATTTGAATATTATTGATATGTTACTTATTCATTATTTACTTGGGTATTTATTTTTTGTTTAATTGAGATGTTATAAATTTTGTATGATTATATATTTATACAATTTATCAATGGTTATATGAAATAATATATTTTTTAATAAATGAAATAATATGAAAATTTAATTACCAATTAATAGTGTTCATGGTTATTAGTATTATTATTTATTTTCTCCATTGTTATAACCATAAATTAATTTTTTTTATTTCTGAAATTTATTTAATTAATTTATAAATAATATTATAAAAAATAACCATAAAAATTTCATATACTATTAACCATAATTTATTTATTTATGAAATAATATAATTAATGGTTAAATATAATATAATTTTATTTTCTAATATGTTTTATCTCTGACCCATCTCTCCCCCATCTGGTCGTCTCTACGTAATTAGGTCAATTCACTTCTTGAAAACCTTCGACTATTAGAACACAGTACCATTCCAACATTGTTTCCAAGAACCGTATCAAACAAAGAAAATCTCTCAAAACACATAGTCATCGCAACATTATTTCAAAGAACCGTATCAAACAAAGAACATCTCTCACTCTCTCCGCATGTTTTTTTTGTTTATCATAATTATAATTTAATGAGAAATTCAAAATGAGTTTTGCAAATTTAAAATCAGTAGTGAGCTAAATGGTGTTTTTTTGTTGAGTTCTTGTGTATTAATGATAAATTGGTAGTATGAACTTTTTTTCTTTTAATGATTATTTTTTATAAGTTTTATGGATTTCATATCAACCAAAAAGTATGCTAGCTCTAAAATTCGAAGAATAGTAAAAGATGACGAAGAAAATAATAATGAGAGGAGAAGAAGAGCAAGGTACTGTAATTTTTTAAATTAAAATTCTATCTTATATTTTAATTTTTGGTTTTTTATATTTTAAAAAGTTTTGTCTTGTAGAGACGATGAATATGAAGAACCTATAGAAATTTATCTATTAGATAGGTTTCTATGTTTATAGTGTGAAACACTTAAATTTTTCTCAAATAAGAAGTTAAAACTTAACCATACCCGTTAATTTTGCTGTCATTGCTAATGTTGACAGTTTGTTGAGGTTGTAATTTTTCTTGCTGGATGTTATTGAATTAATTCTATTTAGCTTTTTTTTCTTAATAAATCATATTTTCTGGTCTTTAATTAGGTACCCAATACATTCCATAGTTATTCTATTCTATTATAATTATAGACGCTTTCATTAATTTAATTGGCCCAATATTAATTTTTGTTTAATAGTACTATTGAAAAAAATTCACTACACTAAGCCTTTATTATATCTATCTAATATTGCCATTTAGAATCAAATCACACTTGATGCAGAAATGGGGGGTGTAGAAGACTAAGAACCCATGTCAAACTATACATTATTGTAAGTAGGGGAACAAACATTGTATAGAATTTTCTCAATGTGTTTACTTAGATACCATGCATTCTCAAAGAACACTTGCCATGCATGGTGACCTATTGCATGTATACATTTATAAAAAGTAAGTATTCCATCATTACATAATGTTCACATGAGTAATATGATAGAAAATTTGATTAGTAATAGTGTACACCCGTTTGTTTTTAAAAAAATGTGCATATAGTATATATATCCAAAATAATAGAAATGTGGTGCGTGTTAAGTTTCTTATATAGTTCAATCTATGTTTGCTTTACATGCACATTATTTATTGTTTATAATGAAACATGTGCACTAATATGCTTATGTACACAAAAAACATACCAATTTCTGTCACACATACAAAAAATTAGAAATTATCAAAAAAAATAGTGTAGAACTAAATGAAAAAAAAATCAAACAAGATGAAACATGTTATTAAATAATGACTTTCAAATTTTTGACTATCATCTAATGTTGATTATGACATTATTACAGAGAATCAATATATCAAAGAAAAATTTTTTAATTAAAATTGTTTATTGGATCTAAATTTCCAAATGAAGAAATATCTTTAATATTGGTGTGATATTTTATTTTTAATGTTATTCTAGTAGTATAATTTTTGTTAAATTCAAAAATTAGCAATAAAAAAATAATGATAAACAAAAATCAAAAATTATCATTAATGCATAATATGAAACTCTTAATATATGATACTCTTGATATAGTGTATGATTTCCTTTTATTTTCTTTTTTCTTTTCAGCTATTTTAGAATTAACATATGTTAATAAATATTTTTGTGCATTTGATGATACTCTTGATATATGACACACACACACACAGATATGTATATATAGTTTTTTGTTTGAATTTATGTGTATCATTGTATTTTTTGTCGTTTATATATCTGCGATATTTTGTTTAGGTGTAACATTATAATATGAGTATATTAAATGATTTTATAATTTTTTTTTCAATTATAGCCATGTTATTGTTTGATGAATTTAATTAACTTATTTTATAATATTTTAAAAAAAGTGATGTGCCCATTTGGTTTATTTGCTCATTAACTATTTGGGCATTATGAAAAATAGCCCTCTTGGGCTGCACTTCGCAATATGTAGATTTTCTTTAATCTTTTATTTGATAAAATAATTTTTTTATGTGATTAGACTACTAATAAAAGATTAGATTGAAAATCTTATATTATGTGAGCTAACAACCATCATAGAAAATGAAATTTGGCATTTTAATACAAAAAATTAATTTCTCAATTAAATATCTAATTGGAAAAGTATATAAATGATTGGCATATCTATAATTTTTTCTAAATTAATAAGTTGTCATCCTTCTTATCCTTTAAGTTTGAATTGATGTGTATACAAATAATCTTTAAGTAAATTTCTTAAATATTAGGATAAATTTCTATTACATTGCTATTTTTTTGGTAGGTCTTTAGTTCATAAGATTGTGTGTCCTTAGGCTGCTACTTTAATTAACTATTTATTTATGCATTTCTTTGGCTTTACTCTTTGTATTTCAGTCATGTGTCACTATAATATAAAGCTTTAGTTTTACTAGATTATATTCATTCATTTCTAATCTCTATCTTGTTAGTAAACTTAATGTTGGATGTGACTAGATTACTAAGAGCGCTGTAGTCAACTAGTTTTGCTTAATTCTCATTCTTCTTAGCTTAGTTTGTTTTCTTTAGCAAATTGTATTTTGATTGTAGTTTTCCACAAAACATGTTAATGTTAATGTCTGTAATTATTCGTATCTTTAATCAGCCCATATTTGTAATGCTAGGAATCTGTAATTGCAAGCTTCTTCACATAGACTACCTTCTCTTGATGTAGAAAAGAGTTTTTGAGGGAAATACAGAATGATCCAATGGGAAACCATAATTAAGGGAGCCATTGAAAGGTGACTAAAACACCAGAAAAGGTGACTACCCGAACTAATGATAGAGGCAAGAACACTTTCCGGCCAAGTCCCATTAATTGATCATAACGATATCGTGGAAATGCTGCACGGACCCATATATATAGGAACAGAGAGAGAATAACCTTGATACTAAACCAGATCGAGCCCGGGAATATTCTTTAAAATGGGAAGATCTAGGATAGGCGGCCAACCTCCTGGAGAGAGCGATGTGCATGGACTTTATGTTTTCTAGTTTAATACTTTGTATTATATGTTTTCTAGTCCATATCTATTATTGTTCATGTCTAAATTCTTTATTAATTGATTTACCAAAAGTTTTTGGAATTGGATCTTCATTCCATTTATTTTTTCTGTCTTATTTATTTTTATATTCAAAGATTGAGTTGAATCATAGTTAAAATTTGATCTTTGATCTTCACTGAGAAGTGAGAATCTGACTCCTTCACACTTGCAAATCTTTTCTTTTTTGCGTATCGTTCTTGCACTACAAAAAAATCCCAAATAGCTAGGAATAATTCCTTAGTTAAATGGAGATTTTCTATCTCTAAATGGGATATAGTGATGGATTAACGATGGAAGCTTTCCGAATCTAAAGTGCTCGTCGCTAAAAATTAGCGAGGGAAAGAGTCCGTTGCTAAAAAAATTTAGAGACAAGAATATTTCTAGTTGAAATAATAATTTTCCTAGCTAAATTAATAAGCTAGAGTTACCATCGCTAAACGGATATAACATTGGAAGCTTTCCCAATATAAAGTTCTCGTCACTAAAAATTAGTAAGGAAAATAGTCCCTAGCAAAATAAATTTAGCAATGGAAAAATCCCTAGCTAAAATAATAATTTCTCTATCTAAAATAGTAAGGGAAAAATCTCTAGCTAAATTTGCAAGGGAAAATTCCTAGCTATTATCATTCCAAAACTATTTTCAGAATTTTTTTTTTCAAATTATTTAATTATATAATTTAATATTATTATATTAAATTGTGTTAAAACATAAACTATACATGATAATTTATAATTAATAAAAAATAAAATCAATTAAAAATTTTTATGATTTTATATTTTACATAATTCAACAACAACATAACAAAATTTTATTACATCATATTCATCTATTTATCTACCAATAGTGCATAAAGTATAATCTATATGTGCATTGAAGTTTTTTTCTCTCCCTCATCTCCTCCTATCACTATATTTCTACTGCGACAAAGATGTCTGAGTCACGGTGCATCATGTCTAGTAAAAAATCTCTTTACTTATAAAAGCTTTGTACAGGGAACAATGTGGTACCATATCTGTACGAAATTTAAATCATCCAATCAAATCAAAATAAATAAATAAATAAATATATGTTTTGATAAATATATAATACTACAATATAGATGTACATACATACTACAATGTATATGTACATATATACTATAATGTATATGTACATATATACTAGTATTTCACTAGTTACATATATTACTACAATATATGTACATATAAACTGTAGTATTATATGTACATATATACTGTGTACATATATACTCAATATATATGTACATATATACTGTAGTGTACATGTATATAGTGGTATATATGTACATGTACATATATACTGGTATATATATATACAAGTATTTATATGTACATATATACTCAGTATATGTACATATAAACTACATATATTTTTACATATATATGTGTATACATATACAATGTAGTGTATATGTATACACTGGTATATTTGTATATGAATATATATAATGGTATATAAGTACAAGTATTTATATGTACATATATACTTAGTATATGTACATAAACACTATAGTGTATATGTACATATATGTGTATACATTTACACTACAGTATATATGTACATATATAAGTACATGTATGTACATATACACTTTAGTGTATATGTACAAGTATGTACATATATACTAGTAAATACTTGTACATATATACCAGTATATATGTACATATACATTGTAGTATATATGTACATATATACAAGTGTATACATATAAAGTACAGTATGTATGTACATATACACTACAGTGTATATGTACATATACTTTAGTGTATATATGTACATATAGTAAGCATCTATATATACATATAAATATGTACATATACTTTAGTGTATATTTACATATACACATATACTGGTAAATACATGTACATATATACCAGTATATATGTATATGTAGATATATACTAGTATATGTACATAAACATATATATAAGTATAAATGTACAAGTATTTACATTAAAGTAAAGCGTAAACACCTATTATGGAGCATGAACATCAAACAACTATATATTCTGTAATAAGAATAAAAAAATGAACAAATACCTTACCTAGAGCTACAAAAATCATCTTTGTTTATTTGAAATTGCATCGAACTTGGAAACACAAGGCAAAAAAAATTGCAGTAATATTGTACAGGATAAAAGTTCAATACATATACATACATATAATGCATAAATTATAATATATCCATTAAATTGATGTTGCTTTCTATCCCCCAGCTCCTCCGGTCACCATCTTTCTACTACGACAAAGCTATCCTAGTCACAACATGTAATGTCTAGTAAAAAATCCCTTCGCTTATAAAAGTTTCGTATGGGGAACAATGTCGTACCATATCTGTACGAAATTTAAACTAGTCAATCAAATCAAAATAAATAAATTAATAAAGTTATGTTTTGATAAATATTTAATATTACAGTATATATGTACATATATACTAGCATTTCACTAGTTACATATATTACTAAAGTATATGTACATATATACTATAATATTATATGTACATATATACTAAGTACATATATACTCAGTATACATGTACATATAATGCTATAGTATTATATGTACATATATTGTAGTATGTATGTAGATATACTGATCATCATTTCACTTGGTTCTTGTGTTCTCCTATTCTTACCTTTTTGTGTGGCTTTGATTGGTGCACTGGAAGTGACATGCTCTCTTCATCTAGCAATAGCATGATATCCTTTCACCCTTAGTGTGCTAATTAATTCTCTATTTCTTTATGTAGATTCTACAAACACATTGCCTAGATATTCATGATATCATATCTTTGCATATTCATATGTAAGTGATTTTATTTAATTAATAGTATTATTGGTAGTCATTGTAAGTTTCATTTAAAATTATGATTGAGCATACTTCTTTGTAAATATAACAAGGAAAAATTAGTTCGAATTGTCAGTGGATGTACAAAAGGTTTATGAATAGAATTTTGAATAAAGATTTTTTGAGTAGGATAGAAACTTTCTTCAACTTTGCTTGTAGTGAATTGAGATGGATCGACATGAGATAAAAATAAGTGTTCATGTAATAACCACAAGTGTCATAATATGTCTTTTCGTGATGTAAACATTATTCGAAACCATCTGGCTAAATATGGCTTTCTACCAAATTATTTTGTTTGGATTTATCAATGAGAAAGTACAATGATTGTGAACATTGACCAAAATGGGAGTACTGAATCCTATGTATGTAGTGAAGAAGCATCAAACACATACCATAGAATGCTCAAAAAAGCTACTAGTGCTGACTTCAATGTGGATTACATGGATGAACCACCTAATTCCGAAGCTATGAAATTTTATGATATACTTAAAGCTGTAGATAATAGGTTGTGGCCTAGTTGTAAAACACATTTGCAATTATCATTTGTGGCTCAACTTTTGAGTATGAAGTCTGAAAATCATATATCCGAGAAATTATTTGATTAGGTGACATAACTGATGAAAGAGATTATTCCGTATAATAATTTGGTAACTAATAGCTTTTACAACATTAATAAGTTACTACGAGGTATGGGTTTACTAGTGGAAAAATTTGATTATTATTTCAATGGATGTTTGTTATATTGGTGTGGTGATATGGATTTAATTAGCTATAAGATTTGTGATCATCCTCAGTTTAAGAAGGCATCTCGTATTGCAAAAATATGACAGAAGATGAAAGTTGCATTAAAGAAAATGTATTACTCCCTTTTAATTCCTTGATGGAAGAGACTATATGCATCAAATGCTATAGCACATGATATGAGGTGGCATTCTGAGCATGAGATTGAATAAATTGTGATGCATCATCTATCAAATTCACTTGCTTGGAAGCATTTTTATCATATACATCAAGATTTTGCTGTTGAAAGTCAAAATGTGAGATTGGGTCTCTACACTGATAGTTTTCAGCCATTTGGTCAGTCTAGACAACAGTAAACTACATGACCAGTGATAGTGATACCTTAAAGTTTTTCTCCATGGTTGTGTTTGAGGAAGTAATATATGTTTCTGTCAATATTGGTTCCAGGGCCAAAAAATCCAAAAGACATGTTGGATTTTTTCTTACAGCCTCTTATAACAGAGTTAAATCATTTATGGAATGTTGGCATGAATACATATTACATCTCAAAGAAGCAAATTTTCAATATGAAAAAGGCCCTAATGTAGATGGTAAGTGAAAATAGATCTATATTTCAGAAAAATTAAAATAGTGAAAATAGTTCCACCAACTGTTCGTTCAAGAGATGATATCTTGACAGAGATTCAGAGTTTGGGTTTGAAAAAGTATCTTAAATGGATACTACTAGAACTAATGGACCAATATGAAAAATATTTGGCTGGAGAAAACACAATATTTTTTGGGGCTTGCCCTATTAGAGGTCCAATTTAATTCGTCATAACTTGGATGTAATGCATATTGAAAAAAATATGTTTGATATTGTTTTCAACACTATCCTGAATGTAGTTGGAAAAACAAATGACACTTTAAAATAAAGACAAGAGTTGGTTGATTACTATCGGCATCCTAAATTGAAACAGAATGAGGCTACAAGAAAATATCCTAAAGCTTGTTACACACTTGATAAGAAGGCAAAACAGAGATTAAGATAATGGGTTAAAATTTTGAAATTCCTTGATGGATATGTGTCAAATATGAAAAAATATGTAGATATGAACAAGCTTAAGTTATTTGGAATAAAATGTCATGACCATCATGTATTTATGTAGAGATTAATACCAATTATTTTTTGTGAAATACTTTTCCTAATTGTTTGGAAGGTCCTTACAGAACATAATTTGTTCTTCAAATAGCTAACCACAACCACAATCAAAAAAGATGACATGGTGAGACTGGAGAATGACATACTGCTCATTCTTTTTAAGCTTTATTAGATATTCCAACTAAGCTTTTTTGACTTATGGAGCATTTGCCGGTCCATTTGGCTTATGAAGCAAGGATAGCCGGGCTAGTGAAATACAAGCTGATGTATCATTTTGAGAGATAAATAAATAGAAGTAGCAATGTTTTATTCTTTCAATCATAAATTAATATTGTAATTTATTTAATTGAAACATAACATAATGGTTGTACGTATCTTCGTAAGTTGAAATTAAATGTTAGAAACAAGGCAAAAGTTGAAGGTTCTATTTGCAATGCATATTTAGCAGAAGAAGTATCGTCTTTTTGTTCTTATTATTTTGAGGACCATATCAAGACAAAGAATCAAAATGTGTTTTGGAATGATGAAGGTCAAGTGATCGTAGAATAGCACAAGTTATATATCTTCAAACACCCTGGAAAATTATTTGGAAGAGTAATGAAAAGATGCATGATAGATGACGAGTACAAAGTAACTCGGAGCTACATTTTACTTAATTGTGATGAGGTTTCACTATATATTGAGCATGTATACACAAAATGGTTGCAGGTTTAATCATATGATAATTTTTTCTTGAATAGGAATAATTAAAAATTGATATCCATTATTCTCCCTCTGTTTATATTTGTGCATTGTTAATGTTGAGCAGTTAAAACATTGGCAACCAACCATTCCTACGCATGAGGTCGATTCTATACTAGAAACAAAATTTGCGTATTGGTTCAAGACAATATGAGAATTATTGAACCTTAATTTTTTGAATAATATGATTTTTTTAGTATCTTATATTTTTTAATATTATTTGTTGAATTTATGAAACTGACAAATGATCCTTCAAATAGAGATTCCAATATATTCACATAGAATCTAAGTAAAGGCCCATTTAGATATGTGATAACCTATCCTAGGTATTTTGTCAATGGATATAAATTTCACACAATAGGGCACGATTCTTCTAGAGCAATTATTAATAGTGTTGTATGCATTAAAGGCTCAAGTTATAGGGTGGATAAGATAGATTATTATGGTCAAATAGCAGAAGTTATTGAGTTGCAGTATTCTGGACTCAAAAATAATAGGATTGTATTATTAAAATATGAGTGGTTTGATCCCAGACAAAATATGGGTACAAAGATTCATTCGGATTATAAGCTAGTGGATATTACCCATAAATGTAGAATTAATTAATTTGAGCCATTTATTATGGCACTTCAAGCTACTCTAGTATATTATTGTACACACCCGAGTTTATCTCATGATAAGAGTGACTGATGGGTTATTTGCAAAATCAAAGATTGATCAAAATTTGAAGTACAAATATCTCAACAAAGAAGTGCAAACTTTGCTATTGCACTAGCATTTCAAGAAGATGACATAAATAATATTGATCTTATGCATATAGACGAAGATCTTTAAAACTTATGTTACGTAAATGGTGGCCTAATAGAAATTAAAGATGATCATTTTCTATCTGAAGATAAGTTAGAACTTCCATTAGAATTAGATGAAATGTCAGAAGATCTATTAGAGGATGATATTGATACCAATAATTAAACTATTATAATTGTATTAGAATATTATAGTTTCTAAGACTTTCTATATTTTGTTGCAATCCATTGGTATGTGTTATTCTAAAATGCATGGTTTTTCATCATACAATATCAATTTTGTTTTCATTATATCACTATTATTTGTTCTATATTTTTTACATTTTTTATAGTATATGGTGCATAACGGATGTGGGCATGGTGGAGGTGGACGTGGATGTAGACATGGATGAGATTCATCTAGTATTTTGTCTTATTGTATAGTCAGTATCGTCTAATACCCACCCTATCTAGACTTCAACATCATAATCACCATCACCATCATTGACATCTTTACCATCACATTTATCAAATAGGACACCAGCCATTATCCTTCTTGCACTCACTTCTGATCCATCACCATCATCTACACCATATTTTACACCATCAGTTTTTACCCCATTTACATCACCATCAACATTATCAATTGATGTGGCTTTCTCTACAGGCAGTGCTAAGTTAGTAATAGAGATTATGGATTAGAGGTATAAGTAATATGTAAATATTATTTTAATAAATTATTATGATGGCCCTATTAGCGGTTTTAATTTAAAAATATAAATTACTTGTTTTCAATGTTATTTGATTATTTTATTAGTTGTATTCCATTTCACAAGTGTTCATCTATAATTACAAAGTCTTTCAAAAAAATGGTAGATTACAAAGCATTCTTATGGAAGAAAGGTTTTGAATCAATAAAAAAGACTAACTTTTATATCTTTCAGGTAAAAAAAAAGAAACAAACATAATGAAAATTAATTATCTAATTAGTTAACTATTATGTTTCTTATTAGTCAAGAATAAAAGAATTATATCCTTGTTATTATTATCATTTTTTTGTGAATTTTCTATATATAGAATCAGTGTACATGGGCACCACAATTTGATGGACAGATAAAGTCATTATGGGAGAGCAAAGAGCTAAACTGTACTCAGATTTTATCCATAAATTAATGATTCTAAAAGATAGGCCTGATTTTATACATGAAGATGAATGTCCTAAATGGCTTAAGTAATGGGAGAAGCCAGAAGAAAAAATTTACAGTTAGCCAGCAAAAACTTATGGATTAATGTAGCTGGACCAGGTACAGAAATGTCTTGTCACACAAGAGGGTCAAAGTCGAGCATTGAGCATGATTGAGATTTGATACAATTTATAACTTTAAAACATTTATATATTTAACATTTGGCCTAATAGTCCAAATAATTTAAATCTTTGCATGGTTTTACAATTTTAGCTAAAATATTCTAACATATTTATTTTTTGACTTAAAAAATACATATTTTAGGCCGGAGAATTGGGTTGAGACCCCATTTTTTATCAGATTTTCAGAAAGATGCATGTGAAGGAAGTGGATGGGCAATTTGTTGACAAAAAATCTCAGATGATTGCTATAAGAATCTATTATATTAATAAAGTTTTAGAATACTATAATAAATTTGGAAAGTTTTTGGTTAGAAAAAAATTTGATTTATTTTATTTATATCTAGCATAGTATTTTATTATGTTTTAACACAGGTTCTAAGGGAGGTATGGGTGATAGTTGATTCTCACCTAGTTAAGGGTTCTATGGATCTTCAACCAATTGATTATGATCCTATCTATTTGGAGACCATAGGAGGTAAGAAGAAGTAGTGAGTGTATGACATCGCCTCGAAGAAAGTTTCTTTTTGTTTTAGCAATGTGCTTCTAGTTCCTCTATCATAGTAGTGGTGGATGAGGTTGTCGAACAGCAAGTAATTGAAATACATGAATGTTTTCTATTTATTGAGATAGAAATGAAAGAGAAAGATCAGTATATTATTCTTTAGAAGGAAGAAATGTAGGAAATAAAAGAAGTGAATGATGAGATGAACGAATTAAGAATGCAATGCAACACCAGATATCCTATATGGATCATAGTTAGTGGCCTTGACGTGACAGATAGAATACTTTGTTCCAACAGAGATACCACGTAAGAGAGGCTTGCACAAATGCACTAACTAATGATGAGGATGATTTTTTAGTTTTTAATGAATATATAACCTATGTTATGTTTTTGTTTTAATTATGTAACTATTGTAATAGAATAAATGTTGAATAGCTTTTACTTTTTGTTTTTATTCAATTTAATATAGTATATGTTTTGAATGAAAAATAGCTAGGGATTTTTCCCTAACAAATTTAGCTAGGTAATTTTCTATATATATTCAGTCAAAAATATTAATCATTACTATTAATTACTATAAAAATTAGCAAGGAAAAAATATAATTAGCTAGTAAATTTTCTTTGTTCAAAAATTTGCCAAGAAAATATTTTTTTCATTAATATTTTGTGATGAACACTTTAGCTTGGGATAATTTACATATTAACTCCATCGCTATTATATTTTAGCAACTAAATTTCTTATAATAGCTAAGGAAATTAACTTAGCCTACCCGGGCTTTGTTTATAGTGATAGATAGATAGATAGACAAATTGATAAATAGATTCATAGATAGATTGAAAGAAAGATTGATAGACAAATTGGTATACAAATTGGTAGACAAATTGAAAATAGTTTGAAGGACATATTGATAGATAAATTGATAGACAGATAGAAAGATATATAAACAGATAATAGACAGATATATAGATAGATGGATATACATTTAGATAGATAAAAAGATAGATAGACAGAAAGATTGATAGATAAATTGACATATAAATTGATAGATAGATAGACAGATAGATAGATAGATAGACAGACAGACAAAGAGATTGACAGACTGATAGATAGATAGATAGATAGAAAAATAGATAGATAGATAGACAAATAGATAAATAGATTGATAGAAAAATAGATAGATAGATAGATAGACATATAGATAAATAAATAGATAGTAAGATAGATAGAGAATCAAATAGATAGACATACATATTGTAGATTATATACACAGATAGATAGACAGTTAGGACAAAAGATATATAGATAGATAGATATATTAAAAAGATAGACAATTAGATATAGTAATAGATAGACAAATGATAGATAGATAGACAGATAGATATACAAACATATAATCAGATAGACAGACAATCAAGTAAACAGATAGCCGGGTAGATAGACAGCAGCCAGAGAGACAAACAAATAGACAGGCAGACAGATAAATAGACAGATAGTCAAATAGGCAGATAAATAGATAGATAGAAATATAGTTTGATAGAGAGATTGAGAGATAGATAGAAAGATGGATAGAATGTCAGGCAGACAGATAGATAGATACATAAATAGATATTAAGAAGGATATATAGATAGATAGATAGATAGACATATAGATTGACAAAAAGATAGATATTTAAGTAGATTGATTGATTGATTGATACATAGAAAGATTGATAGAATGAATGATAGACACATTGATATAAAGATTGATAGACAGATTTATAAATAGATTAATAGACTGATTGATAATCTAATTGAAAGATAGATTTATAGACAAATTGATAGATAGAAAGATGGAGAGAAAGAAAGAATGAATGAATGGATGAAATAAAGAAAGATAGATAGATAGAAAGGTAGACATATAGAAAGACAAATAGAAATATAGATAGATAAATAGATAGATATATATATATATATATGCAAATAATATGACCGATAAATAAATAGATAGGCATAAAGATTGATAGATAGAAAGATAGACAGACAGATAGATAGATAGATAGGCAAATAGATAGACAGAAAAATAGATAGACAAATTGATAAATAGATAGATAGGTAGATAGATGGATAGAGAAAAAGATAGACAGATAGATACACTGATAGATAAACAAATAGGATATACAGATAGATAGATAGATATATAAATAGATATACAAATAGATAGGCACATAGGCACATAGAGATAATGATATATAGACAGACAAATAGATAGATAATTAGTTAGATAGATAATCAGGTAGAGAGAGACTTATTAGATAGATAGATAAACATACACATAGAAAGTGAGTTTGATAGAGAGAATGATAGACATATTGATAGACAGATAGATATATAGATAGATAGTTGTATAGATAGATAGATAGATAAATAAATAAATAGATAGATAGATACTCACACACACACACACAGACATATATATAGACACATAGATAGACATAAAGATAGACTGATATATTGTTTGATTGATAAATAGATAGATTGATAAAAAAATTGATAGATAGATTGATATGCAAATCAATAGAAAAATTGATATAAAGATTGATAGACAGATCGATAAACAAAATTATATACAAATTGATAGACTAATTGATAGACAGAATGATATAAAATTAGATAGATAGATAGATAGACATACATATACATAGATAGATATATAGAAATATATATAGATAGATAGATAGAAACATAGATAGATAAATAGATAAATAGATATAGATATAAAAAGATAAATATATAGATAAATAGATAGATAAACATATAGATATGTAGAAAATATGACTGAAATATTGATAGATAGATAAACAGATAGATAGATATATAAATAGATAAATAAATAGAAATATAGATAAATAGATATATAGAAAGATAGATATATAGTTATACATATAGATATACATATAGATAGATAGATAAATAGATAGACATACAAATAGATAGATTGATTGATAGATAGACAAATATACAGATAGATAAATAGACATATATAGATTGATTGATATATAGATTTTTTAAATGATTGATTGACAAATTATTATATAGATTGATAGACAGATTGATAAATAAATAAATAGATTGATTGACTGACAGATAGATAGATAGATAGACATATTGATTGTTAGACAAAAAGATAGACAAATCGATAGACAAATAAATATATAGATAGATAGACCAATAGGAAGACGTATTATAAGACAGACAGATAGATAAATAGATAGATAGATAGATTGATAGATAGATATAATAATAGATATATAGATATACAAAAAGATACACAGATAGATGGATAAATGGACAACTAATTAGGTAAGTAGATAGTCAAGTAGAAAGATAAACAGATAGATATATAGACAGATAAAAAACTAATAAATATATATACAGAAAAATAGACAAATAGATAGACAAATAAACAAATAAACAAATAAACAAATAGACATAAAAAATGACAAATGTATAAACACACAGATAGACAGACAGACAGATAGATAGATAGTTTGATAGATAAACATTTTGACAAATAGATTCATAATTAGATAGATAGATATATAGATAGATAGATAAATAGATAAATAGATAGATAAATAAATAGATAGATAGATAGATATATATATATATATATATATATATATATATATATTATTTATTTATTTATTTATTTATTTATATATACATGTAGACTAATAGATAGATAGGTAGATATATAGATTAATAGAAAAATTAATTGAAAGATTATTAAACAGATTGATACACAAATAGATATATCGAAAGATCGATAAATAAATTGATGTATAGAGATATAGATAGACATATAGATTGAAAGATGGAAAGATAGATAGATAGATTCATTATTAGAAAGATAGATAGACAGAAAGATAGACAAACAGATAGATAGATAGATAGTAGTCAAACACATAGATAGATATAAATAGATTGACATATTTATAGATAGATAGAAAGATAGAAAGATAGATAAATGGATAGAGAAAAAGATAGAAAAAAAGATAGACATATAGATAGAAATATAGATAGATAGAGAGATAGAAAAATAGAAACACCGATATATAGCTAGATAGATAGATAGATTGATTGATACATAGATAGATAGATAAATAGATACACTAAAACATAAATATAAAGATAAATATAAAGATAAATAGAATGATAGATAGAAAGATAGACAGACAGATAGATAGATAAAAAGATAGATAATCAGATAGATAGATAGATTATATATTGAAAAATAGATAGAGAGATAGACACATAGATAAACAAATAGATAGATAGATAGATTAATAAAAAGATTTAGCAATAGATAGATAGATAGATAGACAAATAGATAGATTGATTAATACAAAGAATGTTAGATAGATTAATAGACGAATTGATGGATAAATTTATCGAAAGATTGATAGAAATATTGATATATAGATTTATATACTAATTGATAGATAGATTGATAGATACATAGATAGTCAGATTAATAGATTGACAGAAAAAAAGATAGATAACATATAAATAGATAGATATTTTGATAGATAGATAGATATATAGTGAGACAAATAGATAATTAGATTTTTAGATAGAAAGATAGAATGATAGATAGACAGATAGATAGATTGATTGATTGATAGATATATACCTAGATGATAGACAAATAGATAAATAGATAATTAACTAGATAGATAGGCAAATAGATAGATAAATAGATTAATAGATAGATCAATACATAGATAGATAGACATAAAGATAAATAGATTGTTTAATTGATAGATAGATAGACATATAGATAAAAAAATAAATAGACAAATAGATAAATATATAGAATGCTAGATTGATAGATTCATATATTGACATAAAATTCATAGATAGATACATAGATAGATATAGATTGATATAAAGATAGAAAGGCATATTTATAGACATACTTAGAGTTTTATAAATAGATAGATAGATAGAGTAATAGATAGATAGAAAGATAGTCAAATCTATAAACAAATAAATAGACAGAAAGTACGATAGATAGAAGACAAATATCTAGATAAATATATAGATAGATATATAGATATAAAGATAGATAAGCACTTAAATAGATAGATAGATAGAAAATAGATAGATAGATAGATAGAAAATAGATAGATAGATAGATAGATAGATAAAAACATAAATAGAAAGATAGATAGATACATATATAGATAGATAGATAGACATATAGATAAATAGAAAATAGATAGAAAGATAAATAAGTAAATAAGCAAATGGATTGTATCATTGATAGATAAATAGTTTGGAATCTATTTATAGACAAATAGATAGACATATAGAAATACAAATATATAGACAGATAGATAGACAAATAAATAGAAAAAGAAAGATAGATTGATTGGTAGATAAAAAGTTAGAAAGATAAAAAGATATATAGAAAGATACATAGATAGATAGACAAATTTATAAATAGATTGATATATAGTTTTAAAAATAGATCAATAGATAGATAGATACATAGCCAAATTGATAGATAAATAGATAGATTGATTGATAGACATATAGATAGACAAAGAGATAGATAGATCGATCAAAAGAAAAATAGATAGATAGATCGATCAAAAGACAAATAGATTGATAGATAGATAGATAGCCGGATCGAAAGACAAACAGATAGATAGACATGTAGATAGATTTATAGATTGATAAATAGATAGATAGACAAATAGACATATAGATAGATAGATAGATATATTGATAGATTGATAGATAGAAAGATAGATTAATAGATAGACAGACATATAGATAAAAAGAGAAATAAATATATAGATAGATAGATAGATTAGCAGATATAAATATAAAAAGAAAAACAAATTGAAATAAAGAAAGATAGATAAATAGGAAAATAGATAGATAGGAAGATAGATAGAGAGATAAACCAAAAAATAGTTATATAGATAGATAGCAAATAAATATATAAATAGATAGATAGAAAGATAGATGGACATATATATAGATAGATAAAAAGATTATTATACAATTAGATAGACAGACAGATAGATAGATAGATAGATAGATATAAAGGTAGATAGATAGATAGATAGACAAACAGCTAGATAGAATGATTAATAGTCAAATAAAAAGATGGACAATAAATGAGTAGATAGATAGGGAAAGTGATTAACAAACATATTGACATACAAATAGACAAATAGATAGATAGACATACAGACATACATATATATAGATAGATAGACAATTTGGTAGCTCATTGACAGACAAATAGATAGATACATAGAAAGATAGTAAGATAGATATACATATAGATAGATAGATAGACAGATAGATAGATAAAAAATATATAGATAGATTGAAAGTTTGATAGACAAATTGATGCAAAAATTTATAGAAAAATTAATAGACAGATTGATAGCCAGATTGATACATAGATTAATATATAGAATGAGAGATAGATAAATATACAGTTAGATTGATTAATAGATATAGAGATTTATAGGCAAATAGGTTCTTTGATAGATACACATATATATAGACAAATAGATAAACAAATACAAAGATAGATAGATAGATAAATAGATAAAAGTTAGATAAATGCATAGATAGATATATAGAAAATAGATTGATAGACAAAATAGATAAATAGAAAGATAGACAAATAGATAGATAGAAAGACAGATTGATCAACATATAGATAGATAGATAGATATATAGATAGATAGATAGATAGACAAAAACATAAATAAAAAACATAGACAGATAGATTTGTAGAAAAATAAACATAATGATAGACATAAAGATAGACAAATAGATAGATAGATAAATATATTTTTAGATAGACAGATAGACACATAAATAAATAGATAGATAGTCATATAAATATTTAGATAGTTAGTTAGAAAGATTGATAGACATATAGATAGATAGATAGATTGATTGATTGATTGATTGAAAAATAGATAGATAGAAAATTAGATAGATAGATAGATACCTAGATATAGAGATAGAAAGACAAATAGATTAACAGTTAGATAGGCATAGATAAAGACTAAAAGATAGATAGAAAAAATTGATAAATAGATTGACATATATATAGACAAATAGATTGAAAGATAAATTGACTAATAAATAGATAGATTGAAAGACAGACAAATAGATAGATAGATCGATTGATCGATATACATATAGATACTAATATATATAGATAAATAAACATATAGATAATAAGATATATAGAAAGAAGACATATAAATAGTAAGATAAATAGACAGATAGATTGACATATAAATAGATGTATATATTGACCGATATAAAGACTGATAGATAGATAGATAGATAAATAGATAGATAGATAAAAAGATTAACTAATAGATAGATTAGTTAATAGACAAATTACTAAGATATATACACATATATATACATATATAGAAAACTAGATAGATAGACAAATAGATAGAATGATAGATAGTTATATATAAAGATAGATAAACATATATATATATATACAAATATATAGATAGATAGGTAGAAAGATAAAAATAAAATAGATAGACTAATATAAAGATAGATAGACAAATAGATAAGTAGTGAGACTTATAGTTAGTAAGGTAGACAAATTGTCAAAAAAAAGATAGTCAGGTACACAGATAGACAGCCAGAAAAATTGACAAATAGACAAGAATATAGGCAATCAAACTTATAGATAGATAAATAGACAAATAGACAAGGAAATAGATAGATAGATATTAGATACATAGATAGCTAGTTTTATATACTTATTGATAGACATATTAATAGACATATAGATGAATTGATTGATAAATATATTGATAGAGAGATAGATAGAAAGATATATAGATAGACAAATAGATATATAGATCGATATATAGATAGATAAATAGACATATAGAAAGACAATTAGATAGATAGATAGACCGATAGATTGAAAAATAGATAAATAGATATATAGATAGAAAAATAAAAACATAGATAGTGAGATAGATTAATAGATAGATTTATAATTAGATTGATATAAAGTTTGATAGATATATTAAAAGACAAATTGATAGATATATTTATAGATAGATAGACAAATAGATAAACATATAGACAGACATATAGATAAATTGATAGATAGATTGATAAATAGATAGTTAGATAGTTTGATTGATTGATAGATAGATAATACATAGAATATTAGATAGATAGATAGATAGACAGATTAATAGAGAGATAAATAATAGATAGGTAGACAGATAGATAGATAAATAAATAGAAAGATAGAGTGATTGATTGATAGACAACTAGATTGACAGATAGATTGATACATATATAGACAGAAAGATAGATAGAAAGAAAGATAGATAGATTGATTGATTGAAAGATAGAAAGTTAGAGAGATAGAATGACACAGATAGAAAGAAGATAGATAGAAATATAGCTATACATATAGCTAGACATACATATAGACAGATAGATGTATAAATTTGTATTTAGATTAATAGATAGACATATAGATAGATAGATAGAGAAATATATAGACGCATTGATAGATAGATGATAGATATATAATTAGATAGAAAGATAGATAGATAGAATGACATCTAAAATAATAAAATGATAGACATATTAATAGATAGATTGATAAACAATTTGATAGACTATTTGAAAGACATATTGATAGCCAGATTGAAAGATAGATTCTTAGATAGATTGATAGACAAATTGAAATCTAGATGGTTAGACAAATATAATGATTAATTAATAGACAGATTGATAGACAGATAGATAGTTAGATAGAAAGACAAAGAGATAAATATATAGATAAATAGATAAATAGATAGACAGACATACAGATAGATAGATAAATAGATAGATAGGTAGACATATAGATAAACAAATAGAGAGCTAATTGAAAGACAAATAATAGACAGATAGATAGACATATAGAAAGTCAAATAGATAAATATATATATTGACAAAAAGATAGACATAAAGAAATATAGTTAGATAGATATACATATAAAAAGATAGATAGATAGATTAATAGATTGCCAGATAGATTGAGTGATAGATAGATAGACAGATTAATAGACATATAGTTAGATAGATTGATAAAAAAATTGATAGATAGATTGATAAATATATTGATAGATAGATTGATATATAAAATGATAGACAATATGATAGACAATTAGTTGGACAAATTAATAGACATTTTAATATATATATATACATCGATAGATACTAAAATAAATATATAGAAAGTAAAAGATATAGATAGATTATTAGATAGATTGATAAAATGATAGATAGAAAGATAGATAGACAAAAAGTAAAGGAGACGGATAAACAAACAGATAGATAAATAGATAGATAGATAATTTTTAGTTTGATAGATAAATTTGATAGACATACAGATGGAATGTTTGATAAATATCTTGATAGAAAGATAGATAGAAAGATAAAAAAATAGACAAATATATAGGCAGATTGATAATAGATAAACATATAGATAGAAAGATTGATTGACAAATAAATAACACATTAATAGATAGATTGATATTCAGATTGATAAAAGGATTGATAGAAGGATTGATAGACATATTGATAGATAGATTGATAGATAGATTTATTAGGAATAGATAGATAGATTGATAGATATATAGATAAAAAAATATATAGATAGACAGACAGATAAGTAGATAGATAAATAGATTGATTAATTTTTAGTTATATAGATAGTTAGATAGATAGATAAACAAATATATAGATATATTATTAGATACTCAGATAGATAGAAAGATATATTGGTAGGTTATATATAGATAGATAGATACAAAGATATAAAGATAGAAAGATTAATAGAAAATAGATATATAGTTAGATAGACTGATAGATACATCAAATTATACTCAAATAGATAAATGCAAAGAGAGATAGAAAGATAGATAGAAAGATAAATAGATAGATAGAAAGATAGATAGAAAAACAAATAGATTAACACAACTCTAGAGAGAAAAATAGAAATATAGAAAGATAGATAGATAGATGGGTAGATTGACAATTAGAGATATGATAGATAGATAGATAGACAAATAGGTTGATAGATAGATAGATAGATAAACACATAGATAAACAAAATGATAGATTTATTGATAGATAGATTGATAGACAAATTGATAGATAATATATGTAGATTAATTGATAAATATATAGATTTAAAGAATGATAGATAGATTGAAAGTCAAATTGATAGGTAGATGGATAGACAAATGGATTTAAAATTGATTAACATATAGATAGATAGTTAGAAAGACAAAAAGATAGATATATAAATAGATATATATAGATAGTAGATAAACAGATAGATCGATAGATAGACAAATAGATAGACAGACAGACAGACAGATAGATAGATAGATATACATATAGATAGACATATAAATATACATATAGATAGACATATAGATAGACAAATAAATAGAAAATAGATAAATAAGTTATTAGATAGCTAGATAGTCATATAGATAGAGAAATAGATAAATAGATAGATAGAAGCAAAAATAGATAGACATATAGATATATAGATAGATATAGATATAAAATGTTAGATAGATAGACAGATAGAAAGATAGATATATTCATATATATATATATATATAGATAGATAGATAGACACATAAATAGAAAGACAGATAGACAAATAGATAGACCAATAGATATATAGATAGATACATAGATTTATAGGCTAATTGATAGACAGATTGATAGATAGATTGATAGACAAATTGACAGACATATTGATTGATAAATTTTTAAATATATTGATTGTCAGATTCATATACAAATTTCTACACATTTTGATATTCATATAGTTAGAAAAATTGATAGGCAGATTGATAGTCAAATAGATAAATATATAGATAAATTGATTGACAGATAGACAAACAGATAGATAGATACATAGACAGATAGATTGATAGATAGATAAATAAATAAATAAATATATATATATATATATATATATAAATTAATATATATTAATTGATAGGTAGATTATTAGATGGATATATAGAAAGATAGATATACACATAGATATATTGATATATAAATTAATATATAGACATACATATAGATAGACAGATAGATAAACAAATAGATTGATAGATTATTAGATAGATATACTGATAGATAGATAGATAGTAAAATAGATAGACAAATAGATAGACATATAGATAAACAGATAGATAGATAGATATATAAATAGATTAATAAATAGGTAGATAGATAGATAAATAGATAGATATATCAAAAGACAAATACATAGATAGATACAATGATTAAAAGATAAATAGATAGATAGATAGACTAATAGATAGAAAGATAGATACATATATTGATACAAAGATTGATAGAAAGATAAATATTACAATAGATAGATAGTTAGAAAGATTTATAGACAGATAGATAGACTAGCACATGCAACACCAACTACCATTTTCTAGAATGTCACACGACTAGATATTCTTGAGCTTATTTTTAAATTACCAAATCAAGATTTCACGAAGATTTTCAGTGAACTGCACATCAAAATATTCTTCTGTGTTGCCCAGCTTCATGCATCAGTCCATGGTTAATTTTAAGAAAGTTAGAAAATAATTTTGTATGAAAATAATATGTTTTAAATAAAAATTCCAAAATATGATGCTTGTTTGAAAATTATTACCAAACTAGTGCTTTTGGAAATAGCATGACAATTGCCGTCATTGTGAACGATGGTCATTTGCCATGCTATTGAATTTTAAAAATGAAGACCTTTAACAATGTCTACCTCTCTTGATGATGTCAAATTTAAGTTTAAATTTGGGTTTGACACGAGTTCCAATTTGGATTCATTTATGCTTTCAATATTGCATATTGGCCAAACAAATTTCCAAGTGTGCGGCCATGTAAGTTGATGTTTTGATCAAGAGATGATGTAGAAAAGGAAGATGAAAAATATGAATTTAACTTTTTGGTTTTCTTTAGATTGAAATGGAGAAGCCACTTATGGCAAGCATCCCTTGATTTGTTGAAGTTGATAGGATCACTCTAAATCATGATTAAAGAAAAAAAACAAATCATTTAATAAGAATAAGAGGGTTTAGATACATTCGAGTATGACAAGACCATATTTCATATTTAATAAAACAATTAGGCATCTTATCATCACCCCACTTTTCTTCTTTATACCACTGGAGCCACGACGACAAACTTGAGCAAGTAGAACCTGCAGAAATGAACTCATGGTTTTGAAATTGAGTTTCTTTGTCGATTTTAATGGAGCAATT
This sequence comes from Sapria himalayana, assembly GCA_029783825.1. Lineage (NCBI taxonomy): Eukaryota > Viridiplantae > Streptophyta > Magnoliopsida > Malpighiales > Rafflesiaceae > Sapria > Sapria himalayana. The sequence goes on along the minus strand of JAREIK010003080.1, from coordinate 245,846 downwards.
GGGACTACATGTTATGCTTTTTGTAAGTAATCTAGATTCAATCTTTTTCCAGCCAAAGCCACACTCACATGTAGATGTTTTGCTCTTGCACCTATTTTTCTTCTTTTTTAAAACTTAGTCAAATGCGTGACTAGTAAGATATGAAGTGTTTATGCACACATATATACAATAGTTGACACGATGGTACCTATGAATGAATAAGTGTGTGGGTGTCTTTGTTTGTGGTGTATTTGTGGGTGTGTATTTGAGTCATTGATGGATATCATAAGTGACAGATATATCACACTAAAGTAATCTGAGAAAAAAAAATAAAAAAACTTGTTTTACCTGTAGAGATTGAGGCTAAGATTCAGGCTTCCAGCTGGAACAATGACTGGATAAAGTTCGTAAATAGTCTCCAGAGAGGGAAAGCCTACTTTACACTTAATGCAAGTTTGAAATGTGGAAATTCCCATGAGCCATACTCTTCCGGTCTCGTCGTCTATACTGTAGATCAGACGTTGCATCTCTGTGATAATGTACTCTGTAATGTTGTTACCTACTTTCCAACTATAATTTGGCCAGATATCAGAGACCCATTTAAGATCACCCACATATAAAACAACTTCTCTACTCGAATAATCATCTACGATGCACTTAAGCTCCATAAATTTTTGGCAAATATCTACTTTTGAATGATTCGTTAAATAGAACAGAGGAAATGTTATAAATCTAACCATTTCCATTTTCTCCCTCACTCCTCTGACTACGCTCTCTATGCTTGCCACATACTCTCCCATAATCACTATGTTTTTTTCTTCATCTCCATCACTGGTAAAATCCTCATCACATCTTCAATCTTTGTCAGTGTTTCTAATGGCGAGATTAAGTCCTTCCCTAATGGTTCAAATTGACTAAAAGAGAAAAATTGAGGAGGAGGAGAGTTGGCTACGGTAAGAGGTTTTATGGCTTCTTTCAGGTATGAATTTCAGAGAATTGGAGTGATATTGGAAGTAGTAGCCAAGGTGGTGGATGCACTTCTGGAACAAATATTCACAAATACTGTTTGTTCAACTTTGATTTTCACTAGGTTGGATGCCACACACTCTCTCGTCATTCTCAAATCCTCCATTTTAAAATTTTTAAAATTCAATAGCCAGCATTCATAATGCTGGCCTTTGATTTTTAAAAATTCAATATCATGGCAATGACCATCATTCATAATGTTGAAAATTGCCACGCTATTTCTCAGATGCATTAGTTTGGTAATAATTTTCTAACTAGCATTATATTTTGGATTTTTTATTTAAAACATATTATTTTCATACAAAACTCATTAGAAAGTGCCAAAAAAATGGGAAATGATAGTTAAAATGACAACACGCTGTGTGGTATTGAATTTTTTCCCACCTATAGGTCATATAAAAATCCACCGAAACATGGAAATCTGAAAGAAACTAAAGAAATAAATGAGAAAAAAATTACAATGCATAATAAAAGAACACAAGGTAGCTCACTTTTGTATTCCATTTCCCACTTGAGTTTTACAATGATCATCTTCCCGGTCAACTTGTTAAGAAAAGGCTTGGGATTAATGGGGATGGTTTGCAACATTCAGCAATAAAAAAACTAATGAATTGTGTTATCATGCACGTATGCATTAGATATTTCTCTACAATTACTTAAAAATGCATAGGCATGCATATATGCAATATACATGCATACAACATAAATATAGTATAACTATATGTGTACAAACACACACACGCACACCCTATTTTCTTATCTTCTCATTTTTTATCTTGTCCATATATTGCACCTTTCTTGTTCAATTGAATTATTGATGCATAGAAATGGTTATTACCAAAAATCAAAAAAAAATTCTAATATATCAATATATCTATCTTTATATTTAATTATCTATCTATCTTTATATCTCTCTATGTATCTTTCTATTTATGTATCTATCTATTTATCTTTCTATCTAACTAACAAACTATCTATTTATCTATTTATCTATCTATATATGAATCTATCTATCCATTTGTCTATCTATTTTTTTATCTATCTGTCTATCTACATATCTATCCATCAATCGATATATCTATCTATCTATTTTTTATTTATATAGCTATCTGTCTATTAGTTTGTCTATGTATCCATTTATCTCTCTAACAATTTATCTATCTATCAATCAAAATATCAATATATCTATATATATGTGTCTCTATCTATCTATCTATATGTCTATTTATCTTTCTATCTATTTGTCTATCTCTCTTCTATCAATATGTCTATCTATCTATCTATATATTCATCTATCTATGAGTGAATATAGCTGTCTCTCTATTTTTTTATCTATCTATCTATCTATCTGTCTATCTGTTTATCAATATTTTTAACTATTTCATTATTTATCTATCTATCTATGTATCTATCTATTTGTCTCTCTATCTATTAGTCTATCTATCTATAAGTCTATCTAACTATCTATTTATCCATCTATCTATCTATTATTCAATCTATCAATATGTATTTCTATATGTCTATAAAGCTATCTATCTATATATTTCTCTCCCTATATGTCTGTCTATCTTTCTATCTATTTTTCTATCTATTTGATTATCTATCTAATTATAAATCAGTCAATCTATCTATCTATTAATATGTCCTTCTTTCTCTATCTATTTGTCTATATATCTATCTATATGTTTATCTATTTATATATCTATCAGACAATTGATAAGTCTATTGAATTATCTATCTATCTAGCTATCTCTCTGTCTATTTATCTTTCTATCTAACAACATGACTATCTATCTATATATCTATCTATTTATCTATTTATCTATTTATTTATTTATCTATTTATCTATCTATCTATCTTTCAATCTAATTGTATATCTATCTTTCTATCTAATTGTCTATTAATCTATCTATAAATTTGTGTTTCTAATTGTCTATCTATCCATCTATCTATTTGAATATCTATCTATTTATATACATATTTATCAATCTATATATCTATATGTTTATATAATTGTCTATCTATCTATCTCTATATCTATCTATATATCTATCTATTTATCTATCAATTTGTATGACTATCTCCTTTTCTATCTTTCTATCTATATGTATGTATATATATATATATATATATATATATATATATATATATATATCTATCTATCTATTTATCTATATATTAGTCTATCTATTTGTTTATATATTTATATATCTATCTATCTATCTAACTGTGTGTCTGTCTATCTATCGATCTATCTATCTATCTAGTTGTCTATCAGTTGATCTATCAATCTTTATATCAATCTATTTGTCAATCTATCTAATAATCAATGTTTAAATCTACCTATCTATTTGTTTAAATATTTTTCTATCTATCTATCCATCTATCAATCTATCTATTTATTCGTTTAATTATATGCTTATCAATGTGTCTATCTATCTCTCTATCTATCTGTCTATCTATTTCACTGTCTATCTATTTGACTATCTATCTATCTGTCTATCTATTTCACTGTCTATCTATTTGACTATCTATCTATCTATCTATTTATTTATTTATCTATCTGTTTGTCAATCTATCTATTTATGAATCTCTCTATCTATTTATAAATATGTCTATCTATTTATTAATGTAACTATATATTTATCTATCTATCTATCTAATAATCTTTATATCTATTTATCTATCAGTATATCTTTCTTTCTATCCATCTATCAATCTATCTATCTACTGTCTAATTTTCTATCTATTTGTATATATATCTATTTATATAGCTATCTATGTATCTATAAATATGTCTATTTATCTATTTGTCTATATATCTATCAATCTATATCTGTCTATGTATATGTCTATCTATATGTCGATGTATTTTGCTAAATATCTGTCTATCTTTCTGTATTCCTATATGTCAATTTATTTGTTTATCTATTTGTATATCTATCTGTCTATTTGACTATATAATATTATATTTATCTATCTATTTATCCAACTATCTTTATCTTTCTATCAATATTTTTATCAAACTATCTATCTATCTATCTTTTTATCTATCAATCTATTTATCTATCGATCTATTTAATAATATATCAATCAATCAATCAAACAATCTCTTTATCTATCTATCTATGTTTCTATCCAACTATTTATATATCTATTTGTATAACTATTTATCAATCTCTCTGTATATTTATCTATCTATCTATTTGTCTATCTTTCTGTCTATCAATCTATTTATTTATATGTCAATCAATCAATCTATCTATCTAACTATTTGTAAAATCTATCTGACTATTTATTTATATGTCTTTCTATAAATCTATCATTTAATCTATCTATCTATCTTATATGTCTATCTATCTGTGTATCTATCGTTCTATCTATTTGTCTATTATCTCTCTTTCTATCTATCTATTTATCTGTCCATCTATCTATTTATCTATCTATCTATCTATCTTTAATTTATCTTTCTATCTATCATTCTATTTTTATGCATATCTATCTGTCTATCTATGTATCTTTTTATCTATCTTTCTATCTATCTATATTTTTATCCGTCTATCTATCTATCTATCTATTTATCAATCTATCTATGAATCTATGTATCTTTTTTTCTATCCAACTATTTATATATATATCTATCTATCTATTTATTTGTCTATTTATTTGTATATCGCTCAATTTCTATGTCTATATAGTTATCTATCTATTTATCTATCAATCAATCATTCTATCTATCTTTCTATCTATATATCTACTTATCTAACTATCTATCTATCAGTCTATCTACCTATCTATCCATCATGTCTATCTATCTATCTATCTCTCTATTTATGTATCTAACTATCTATCTTTTTATCTATTTTTCTATCTTTATGGCTATCTATCTGTCTATTAATCTGTCAATTAATCTATCTATCAATTTTTCCATCACTCTTTCTATCAATTTATCTTTATATCTATCTATGTATCTTTATTTAAATCTTTCAAACCTTTTCTCTATCTATTTTTCTATGTATTTGATTATCTATCTATCTGTCATTCTATCTGTCTGTCTTTCTATCTATCTTTTTATCTATTTTTTATCCATATATATATATATATATCTCTTTATCAGTCTATCTATTTCTTTATCTAATTATCTGTCTATCTAACTATTTATTTTCTTTCTATTTATCTATCTATCTCACTATATATCTATCTTTCTATCTATCTATTTTTTTGCCTATCTATTTGTCAATCTATATAACTATCTATATGTCTTGCTATCTATTTTTATATATATTGATCCCTCTATCTATTTATCTCACTTTCTATTTGTCTATCAATTAGTCTTACAATCTTTCTTTCAATCTATTTATTAATCTATCTATCCAACTATCTATCTATATGTCAACCTTTCTATCTATCTATTTGTCTATTTATCTACCTATTTGTCTATCCAATTATCTGTCTATCTATCTATCAATCTCTCAATCTATCTGTCTTTCTATTTATCGATCTATATGTCTATATATATATATATATATATATATATTTATTTATTTATTTATTTATATCTATATATTTAACTATCTATCTATCGATATGACATTCTACATTCTATCAGTTTATCTATCTATCTATCTATTTATCAGTATATATATATATATATATATCTATATGTTTATATAATCTATCAATCTATCTTTATATCTAACTATCTATTTGTCTATCTGTCTATCTATTTATTTTTCTATCTATCTATATTTTTATCTAATAATCTATCTATGTGTCTATCTATCTATCTATATGTCTATCTATATATCTATCTATCTCTAACTATCAATCTATCTATCAATTTGTTTATCCAACTTTCTATCTATTTGTATAACCATCTATATGTCTATCTATCTGAATGTTTGTCTAGTTGTCTATCCTTTTGTCAAACTTGTTATCTATCTATCTATCTATCTATCTTATATCTATATATCTATCGATCTATCTAACTATATATTTGTATATCTATCTATCTATCTAGCTATCTATTTGTCTATATATATTTTTCTATCTATCTGTTTTTCTATCAATTTTTCTATCTATCTATGTATCTATCTGATCCATCTATCTATTTATCAATCTGTTTTTCTATCTATCTATCTGTCTGTCTGTCTATCAATATTTTTATCAATTTGTATATCAATCTACATTTCAGTCAATCTTTCAATCTATCTTTCTATTTGTCTATTTATGTGTATATCTATATGTCTATCTATCTATACATCTATCTATCTATTTATCTATTTATCTACCTACCTACCTACCTATCTATCTATCTATCTATATCTTTATATATTTGTTTATCAATATATATATATATATATATCTGTCTATCTATCTTTCTATCTATCAATCAATTTATTTTCTATGAATCTATCTATTTATATATCAATCTTTCTATCAATTAATCTATTGATCTATCTATCTATGTATCTATATCTCTATCTATCTATCTATCAGTCAAATAATATATATATATATATATATATCTATCTATCTATCAAACTATCTTTCTGCCATTTTATTTGTTTATCTATTTGTATTTCCATCTGATTATCTATCTATATATTTAACTATCTATCTGTCTATATATCAGTCTATCTATCAGTCTATATATCTGTCAATCTAATTTTCTATCAATCCATCTATCTATTTATCTTTCAATTTATCAATCAATCTATCTATCTATGTATCTATTAATCTATCTATCTATCTATATATGTATATGTATAACTATTCATCTATCTATCAGTCTAATAATCTATTTATCTATCTATTTGTTTATATGTTTGTCTACCTATCTTTCTATCAATCTTTCTATCTATTTGTCTACTTATCTATCTATATATCTATTTGTCTATATATCTATATATCTATTTGCCTATCTTTCTGTCTTACTAATTTTTTATCTATCTGTCTATCTTCTTTCTATTATCTATCTATCTATCTATCTGTATAATAATATATCTATCTATGTATCTATTTATCTTTTTATTTGTCTATATATCTATCTAGATGTTTATCTATTTGTCTATCTATCTATCTATTAATCTATCTAATAATCTATATATTTGTCTATCTATAAATCATTCTATCAATCTTTTTATAATTCTATATTTCAATCTTTCTATCAATCTATATATCCATCTGTCTATCAATCTTTCTATCTATCTATTATCTATTTTTATATCTTTATATCTTTCTATCTATTTTTCTATCTATCTATCTATCTATCTATTTATTTGTCTATCTATCTGCCTATCTATTTGTCTATATATCTATATAGCAATCTGTCTTTCTATTTTTCTATTTATATATATTTATCTCTCTATCTATCTGTCTATCTTTATGTCAATCTATCTGTCTATCTATATGTCTAATAATATGTCTATTAAACTATCTATCCAATTGTCTATCTATATATCTATAAATCAATCTGTCTATATGTCTGTCTATCTATCTATCTATCTTTTTTCTTTCTATTTGTCTATCTATTTATCTATCTATATGTATGTCTGTCTAGCTATCTATCTATATATACAACTATCTATTTATCAATTGATCTATCTATATATTTGTCTATCAATATATCATTTCAATATGTCTATCAATCTATCTATAAATTATTTATCAATCTTACTATCACTCTATCTATCAGTCTATCTTTCAATTTATGTACCAATATGTCTATTACTCTGTCTATCAATCTGTCTATAAATCTATATATCAATCAATCTATCAGTCAGTCTATCTATATTTCTATCTATCTGACTTTTTGTTTATCTATCTATCTAATTGTCTATCTATCTAAGTATTAATTTTTCTATCTTTTTGACTATCTATTTGTCTAGCTATATGTCTGTCTGTTTGTCTATTTATCTATTATCTAATTATTTGACTATATATCTATCTATCTATCTAACTTTCTATTTGTCTATTTTTCTATATGTTTGTCTATCAGTTAATGTAATTATGTATCTGTATGTATGTCTGTCTATTTGTCTATCTATCTATAGGTCGGTTTGTATGTCTGTCAATCTATTTGTCAGTCAATATGTCTATCTGTCTAGCTGTCTATTAGTCAGTCATTCTGTCTATCTATATGTCCTTCTATTCGTCTATCTATTTTTCAATCTGCCAAACTGTCAGTATACGTGACTATCTATCCACCTAACTATCAATCTTCTTGACTTTTTGTCTACCTGACTGACTGTCTGTATATCTGTTTGTATGAGCAACTTTCTATCTATCTATTTGTCTATTTGTCTATCTTTCTATTTGTCTATATATCTGTTAGTATATCTATTAGTCGGTCTATCTGATAGTTTATTAGTGTGCTAGTCTAACAGTCTATTAGTATGTCTATATGTTAGTATGTCAGTTTGAAAATCATTTAATTTATCTATATGTTTATCTGTCTATGTGTCTATGTGTCTATCTGTGTATTTATCTACTCTCTATCTCTCAATATCTATATATCTCTATTATCTATCTATCTATCTCTCTATCTTTCTATTTTGCTATCTCTTTATCTCTATATCTATTTAAATTGCAATATCATTATCTCTCTATCTCTTTTACTCTCTATCTATCTATTTCTTTATCTTTCTATCTTTATATATCTCTTCCTCTCTATCTCCATATCACTCTAGCTCTATATCTCTCTATTTCTATATCTTTCTATCTCTATATATCTTTATTTCTTATCTATTTATCTCTACATCTTCATATCTCTCTAGCCTTATATCTCTCTATTTTTATATCTTTATATCTCTCTATATATGTATATCTTTATTTCTTATTTAGTTATATATATATATATATATATATATATATATCTCTCTCTCTCTCTCTATTCTCTACAACTCTATATTTCTATCTCTCTATCAAATGAAATACCAATCTACCTAGCTACCTACCTACCTAGTTGTATGTGTATCTATCTATATGTCTACCGACATATCTATCTATCTGTCTGTCTGTCTATTTGTCTATCGTTATATTTCTCTATTTGTCTTTCTATTTATCTGTCTTTATGTCTCTCTGTCTATTTCTCTTTCTTTCTAACTATCTCTCTATCTATCTTTCTAACTCTCTAATTATATTTCTATATATTTGTCTATCTCACTATCTATGTCTCTAACTATAAGTCTATCTATCTATATACCTATGTGTCTATCTATCTATCTATATGTCTATCTGTCTATCTATCTATCTATCTATTTATCTATCTAACTATCTATTTGTCTATTTGTCTATGAGTCTATCTATCTATCTATCTATTTGTTTATCTATCTTTCAGCCTATTTATATATCTATCTATCTATTATTTATCTCTAATATTGTCTATCTATATATCTATATATCTATCTGTCTGTCTGTCTTTTTATCTATCTATCTATGTGTTTATTTGTCTATTTGTCTATCTGTCTTTCTATCTTTATATCTATCTATATTTGTGTCTATATGTCTATCTATCTATATATCTATCTATCTATTTATCTAATTATATATCTGTCAATCTGTCTGTCTATCTAACTTTCTATCTTTCTATCTGTCTATAAGTCTATCTATCTATAAATCTATCTATCTGGGTATGTGTTTATGTATTTATTTGTCTATCAATCTATATGTCTCTCTATTTATCTATCAAACTATATATTTGTCTATATATCTATTTTTCTATCTATATATATTTATATTTGTCTATTTTTTTATTTATCTATTTGTCTATCTTTATTTTTGTCTATGTCTATCTATATATATGCCTATCTATATATCTCAATATCTATCTATATGTCTATCTATATATATATATATGTCTGTATGTCTATCTATATATATGTCATTTATCTATCTTTTTATTTGTCTATATGTCTATTTGTCTATGTATATATTTGTCTATCTATCTATCTATATATTTTTTACAATCTATCTATTAATTTATCTATTTTTTGTCTATTTGTATATATGTTTATTTATCTATCTATATATCTATGTGTTTAACTGGCTATCTATCTTTCTAATATTTGACTATCTTTATATCTATCTATCTATCATTTGTTTATCTGTCATTTTGTCTATCTGTCAATCTATTTATATGTCTATCTATATATCTCTCTATATATTTATTTATCTACCTGTCTATATATCTATCTATGTATCTGGCTATCTGTATATCTATCTATTTGTCTATCTATCTCTCTATCTATATTCTATCTGTCAATCTATCTATCTATCTATATGTTTATCTATTTATGCATCTATCTATGTATTTGTCTATTTATGTATCTATCTATCTATCTATCTTTCTGTGTATCTTCTTACCTATCTATATATCTCTCTATCTTTTTGTCTATCTATGTATTTGTCAATCTAACAATTTATAAATCTATGTATTTGTATATCTTTCTATTTGTCTATCTGTCTAACTATCAAACATTATAACTACATTTATGTCTAACTATCTATCTGTGTTTCTATCAATTAATCTATTAGTCATCAGTCTATCTTTCTATTTATATATATGTCTATCTGTCAATCTTTCTTTCTCTTTATCTATCTATATACCTATCTATTTATATATATATCTGTATATCTGCATTTTTTTCTATCTATCTATCTATTTGTCTATCTGCGTATCTGCCTAAATATGTATGTATCTATCTTTTTATATTTTTATTTTGCTATCTATCAATTTGACTATCTATATATTCTATCTATTTATTAATCTATTTATCTGTCTATTTATCTATCTATCTTTTTGTTAATCTTTCTAACTACCTATCTATCTTTATATATATATATATATCTAGTTATTCATATATATTTTTATATGTTAATCTCTCTTTCTATCTATTTGGAAATCTTCTATTTATCTATCTGTTTATCTTTTTATCTATCTATCTAAATGTCTATCTATCTATATATTTGTCTATCTATCTAACTGCCTATTTGTGTTTCTATCTATCTGTGTTATATGCCTATATGTCTATCTATCTGCCAATTAGTCTGTTAGCATGTCAGTCTGTTAGTCTATTAGATTGCATGTCTATTAGTTTATTAGTTTGCCAGTCTATTAGTCTATCTATCTATCTTTCATTCTGTCTGTCTTTTTGTCTATCTATTTTTGTATGTGTCTCTCTTTCTTTCCCTCTATCTTTCTATCTCTTTCTCTCTCTATCTATATATCTCTTTATCTATCTTTCTATATCTATTTTGCCCTATCTCTTTATCTTTCTACCTACTTACCTACCTACCTAGATATCTACCTATCTTGCTATCTATCTATCTATCAATTTGTCAACCTATCTATCAGTATACCTACCTATCTATCTATCTATTTGCCTATCTCTATATCTATCTTTTTATCTTTGTGTCTCTTTGTATATATTTATGTATATCTATCTATTTATTTAATTATTTGTCTATTTGTCATCCTATATGTCTATATATCTGTATGACTGTCTATCTATCTATTTATATATCTATCTATCTATTTATTTGTATATCTATCTAACTATCTATCTATCTATATGTCTATCTATTTGTCTATCAATTTGTCTACAATGTATCTTTATATTTGTCTATCAATTTATCTGAAATCAATCAATTATATATATATATATATATATATATATATATATCTGTCTATCTGTTAGTCTATCTATTTATCTATATACCTATTTATTTATGAATCTATCTTTCTATGTTTTTGTCTACCTATCTATCAGTTAGTAGGAGACTCAGTCTATGTATCAGTTAGTCTTTGTCTATCCATTTGTTTCTTTATCTTTCTATCTTTCTACTTGACTATATATATGCTTGACTGTCTATCTTTCTAACTATTTGTCTGCTTGATTATTTTTCTACCTGACTATCTATCTGCTTGTGTGTTGATCTATTTATTTGTTTATCTGTTAGTCAATCTTTTTGTGTGTCAGTTTGTCTATCTTTCTATCTATCTTTCTATCTATCTTTTGTCTGTATATTAGTCTGTCTATTAGTCAATATGTCTATTTTTCAGTCTATTAGTATGTTTGTTAGCTAGTCTATTAGTCATTTAGTCTTTTAGTCTATTAATTTGTCAGTCTACCAGTCAGTCAATCAATTAGTCAGTCTATTAGTCAATTAGTCAGTCAGTCATTTAGTATGTCTATTTATCTATCGACGTGTCTATCTATCTATTCGTCTCTATGTCTATCTTTCTATCTCTATATTTATCTATCTCTATATCTCTTTATCTGACTATCTATCTATCTTTCTATATCTTTATCTCTATATCTCTTTATCTCACTATCTATCTATATCTCTATCTATCTATTTATCAATCGCTTTATCTCTATTTCTCTTTATCTATATATTTCTTTCTTTTTGCCTCTATCTATCTATCACTTTATCTTTCTATCTCTCTATCTCCCTTTCTAGCTCTCTCTCTCTCTCTTTCTCTTTATCTCTCCATCTCCTTGTCTATCTATCAATCTCTCTATTTCTTTATATCTCTATCTCATTTTTCTCAATCTTATAACCTCGCTATCTCTCAATCTTTATACCTACCTACCTACGTACCTATTTCCATACCTACCTAGCTATCTATCTATCTCTCTATCTACCTACATACCTATATATCTATCTATCTTTTTGTCTTTCTATTTTTACTTTCTCCATCTCTCTATCTATCCTCTATCTCTGTGTCTAGTTTCTATCTATCATTCTATCTCTCTATCTTTCAATCTATCTATCTAACTATCTATCTATCTGTCTATCTGACTATCTATCTATTTATCTATATGTCTATATGTCTATATGTCTATATGTCTATATGTCTATCTGTCTATCTATCTATTTGTTTATCTATCTATCTATCTATCTATATGTCTGTCTATATAACTATGTATCTATCTATTTTTCTATTTGAGTATCTATCTATTTGTCTATCTATCTATCTATCAGTCTATTTATCTATCTTACTATCTGTCTACTACCTATCAATCTATCTGTTTATCTTATTATCTCTTTATATTTTCTTGACTATCTATCATTTAGTTTTTTGTTTGTCTATCTGTCTTTTTGCTTGACAATATATATGCTTGACTACTTGTGTTCCTGACTATTTGTCTGCCTGACTTTTTGTATACCTGACTATCTATCTACCTATATATCTTTTGTTTGTCTATTTGTTTGTCAACATTTCTGTCTATTATTCAATTTGTCTGTCTGTTTATTAGTCTGTCTGTTAGTCTATCTATTTTTATTCAATATGTCAGCCTATTAGTTTGTCAGCCTATCAGTCTATCAGACTACAAATCTATTAGTATGTTAGTCTATAACTTAGTCAGTCAGTCAGTCAGTGAGTTAGTTATTCAGACTATCTATTTGTCTATATGTCTATTCATCTATTTGTGTATCTTTCTATCTGTGTATCTCTCTTTCTCTCTATCTCTCTATCTACATGTATCTTTATCCCACTATCTCTCTATCTCTATATCTCTCTATCTCTTTCTCTATCTATCTCTCTATATCTCTATCTCTCTATCTTTGTAACTCCATATCTCTCTATCTTTCTATTACTCTATCTCTTTCTATCCTTATCTATCTATTTCTTTTTCTTTCTATCTCTTTCTATCTCTCTATCTTTTTTTCTATCTAACTTTCTATCTATGTTCTATATCGCTATCTCTCTATCTTCCTCTATATCTCTCAATCTCTGAATCTCTAAATCTCAATCTATCTTTCTCTCTAAATTTCTATCTCTCTATCTCTTTATCTTTCTATCTCTATTTCTATTTACCTAATTAACTACTAACCTAGCTTGTTATCTATTGATCTATCTATCTATCTATCTACTTGCCTATCTATCTATTTATATCTCTATCTCTCTATCTATCTATATTTCTCACTGTCGGTCACTCTATCTATTTCTCTATCTCTCTATCTATTTTATGTTTATTTGACTATCTAACTATCTAACAATCTATCTATCTATATGACTGTCTATTTATCTATCTAGCAGTCTATATATCTCTTTATATATCTATCTATCTATCTATCTGTATGTCTATCTATCTATCTATCTATTTGTCTATCTTACTATATACCTATGTGTCAATCATTCAATCTATCTATTTATCAATCTATCTTTATATATGTCTACTATCTATCTGTTTATCTATCTATCTATCCATCTCTCCATCTATCAATCTATTTATCTAGTTATCTATCTTTCTCTCTATATCTTTTTGACTATTTTTGTATCTGTCTATCAATATGTTTATCTATAAATCTATTTATCTATCTATCTATCTGTCTAATTATCTATCTATCTATCTATTTGTCTATTTGTCTATCTATCTAATTGTATTTCTACATTTCTATCTATTTATCAATCTGTCTATTTGTCTATCTTTTAATATGACCATCTGTCTTTTTGCCGATCTATATGTCTATCTATCTATCTATAAATCTATTTATCTATCTATATGACTATTTGTCTATGTGGCTATGTGTCTGTCAATCAATCAATTTATCTATCAATCTTTATTTTATTGTATATATCTATCTATCTCTCGATTAATTAATCTATCTATCTATCTTTTGGACTATTTTTTTTAATTTATTTTTTTATTTATCTTTGTTTCTGTCTATCTGTATATATGTCATCTTTATATCAATTTAGCTATCTATATGAAAATCTATATATTTATCTATATGTCTATCTATATAACAATCTTTCTTTCTATATATCTATTTGTATATCTAACTATTTGTATATCTAACTATTTGTATATTTTTCTATTAGTCTACAAATATATCTTTATTTTATTGTTTATCTTTCTATCTTTCTATTTGTCTATGTATGTAGTTGTATATATGTTTATCTGCCTATCTATCTAACTATTTATATATCTATGTGTCTTTCCAACTATTTGTCTCTCTACTATTTGACTATCTATCAAATTATTTATCTATCAATTGTTTATCTACCTTTTTGCCCATCTATTTTTCTATTTATCTATCTATCTATTTATCTATCTGTCTATCTATATAAATATATATATCTATCTATCTAATTATACATCTAACTAAGTATTTGTGTATCTATTTATCTTTTTATTTGTTTATCTATTTATTTTTGTGTCTATCTTCATATCTATCTATCTATGTATCTATCAATCTATAAATATATATCTTTAAATATCTATCTATCTATTTATCTATCATTGTAACTATATAACTATATCTGTCTATTTATATGTGAATCTGCTTATTTTCCTAAATACCTATTTGTCTATCATTCTATATTTTTATCTACCTGTCTATCTATATGTAAATCTATATATATATATATATATATATCTATATGTATGTTATATATATATATATATATATATATATATATATATATATATCTATCTATCTATTAGTCTATCTCTTTATCTTTTATTCTATCTATCTTTCTATCAGTTTATCTATCTATCTGTCTATATATATATATATATATCTATCTATCTATCTATCTATTTGTCTATCTATCTATCTATCTATCTATTTGTTTGTCTATTTGTGTTTCTACCTATCTATCTCTTTGTCTATTTATCTATCTATTAGTCTATCAGTTTGTTAGTTTCTTAGTCTATCAGTCAATCTATATATATGTATTTCTATCTTTCTATTTGTTTATCTATCAATCAATCAATCTATCTCTCTATCTCTCTATCTTTCTAACTCTCTATCTATATATCTCTATTTATCTATCTATCTCTTTATCTCTCTATTTCTCTATCTCTCTATATTTCTTTTTCTCTATTTCTTTATCTATTAATCTTTATATCTTTATCTCTCTATCTCTCTATTCCTCTATCTCTATATATATCTATTTCCCTTCTTTTTTTTCTATTTCTTTTTCCATCTACCTCTCTATCTCTTTTTCTCTCTACTTGATTACCTACTTGCCTACATACATACCTACCTAGCTATCTGTATATTTATTTATTTGTAAACCTATCTATTTGTCAATTTGTCTATCTCTCTATTTGTTGATGTGTCTATAAGTCTCTTTTTCTCTATCTTTTTGTCTGTCTCTTATATGTATTTTGTCTATCTCTTTATCTCTACATCTCCAAATCTTTTATATATCTATCTGACTATCTATTGATTAATCTATATGTCTATCTATCTATATGTCTATATCTATCTATTTATCTATCTATCTTTCTGTCTATCTTTCATTCTATTTTTCTTTATATCTATCTATCTATGTATCTATCTATCAATCTCTCTATCTATCTATATATCTGTCTGTCTAAATGTCTATATGTCTATCTATTGATATGTCTATCTATATATCTATCTGTCTGTCTATCATTCTATCTATTTATCTATCTATCTATCCAGCTATCTTTCTGTCTATCTATCTATATGTCTACCTGTCTAACTGTTTATATGTATAATTGCTTAACTATCTATTTATCTACTTGTCTAACTGTATATCTATCTAATTTTATATATATCTATAAATCTATATTTTATCTATTTATCTATGTCAAAGTGTCTAGCAATCAAACTATCTATTTGTATATTAGTCTAACTCTATATTTCTCTATATATCTATCTGCCTATATGTCTACCTATCTATCTATCTATTTATATATTTATTTATTTGTCAATCTTTCTATCTATCTACATGTCTATCTATCTATATGTCTATTTGTATTTTTGTCTCTCTTTCTATATGTCTATCTATATATATGTCTACCTGTCTATCTATCTATATATCTATCTATATAAATGAGTATCTTTCTCTCTGTATATCTATCTATATGTCTATATATCTATTAGTCTATTTGACTAGACGTATATTATTTTCTATCTATCTATTTATCTTTCTTTCTATTTTTCTATCTTTTTGTATATATGTTTATCTACTTATCTATCTAACTATCTATCATGTATCTATCTGAGTCTCTATCTATCTATCTATCTAATTTCCTTTCTATCTATTTGTCTATCTAATTATTTGTCTATCTATCAATATGTTTATATGTGTATCTATTTATCTATCTTTTTGTTTTTCTATCTATCTATCAGACAATTAGTTTTTCAGTCTATTAGTTTATCAGTCTGTTATTCTATTAGTCTGTCAGTCTATCTACCTACCGATTTGTCATTTTATCTATTAATTTGTCTGTCTATCTATCTATTAGTATATCTATCTTTATCCCTATCCCTTTATATCTTTATATCTTTATCTATGTAACAATATATCTCTATATTTTTTTATTTCTCTCTCTCTATCTCTTTTTCTCACTTTCTCTCTACGTATCTACCTATATACCTATCTATATTTTTATATCTCTATCTTTCTAACTAATTACAATACATATCAAGCTACCTACATACTTATCTATCGATTAATCTATATATTTGTGTACTTGTATATCTGTTTAACTATCTATCTATTTATCTATCTATCTATCTATTATTCTTTCTATCCCTCTTTGTGTCTCTCTATCTATCTCTCTATTTCTTTGCGAGTATTTTTGTCAATCTTTCTCTTTCTCTCTATCTTTCTATCAATCTATTTAACTATCTATCTATGTATTTATTTGTGAATCTATCTTTCTATATTTCTATCTATCTATCTATTGGTCTGTCTATCTATCCATCTGTCTATCTATCTATATGTATATCTATCTATATGTCTTTCTTTTTATCTATCTATCTGTCTATCTATCTATATATCTAACAATTTATTTATCTCTCTATCTATCTTTTAGATATCGGTCTATTTATCTATATGTCTATCTATCTATATATATATATATATCTATATATATTTCAATCTATCTATCTATTTGTCTATCTGTCAATCTGTGTATATATCTATCTATCTATCTCTCTATCTAACTATTTATATGTTTATATGGCTTTCTATCTATATATTTATTTGTTTATTTGTCTAATTGTCTATCTATTTGTCTATCGATCCATAAATCTATCTGACTGTCTGTCGAATATCCATGTATCTATTTTTCTATCAATCTATCTATTTATCTGTCTATTAGTCGGACTATATATATATCTATATCTATATATATTTGACAATCTTTGAATCTATCTATTGATCTATATATTGATTTGTCTATCTATCTATCTATCTATCTAACTTTCTGTCTATATGTCTATTTGTATATCTCTCAATCTATCTAAATGTCTATCTGTATATCTATTAATCTATCTATATCTCTTTCTATATATGCGTCTATCTGTCTCTCTGTCAATATGTCTATATGACTATTAGTCTTTCTATCTATAAATTTTTGTGTATCTATCTATCTATCTATTTATCAATCTATCTATTTGTATATATGTTGATCTACCTACTTACATATTTATCTATCTCTCTATCTATGTGTCTATCTGGCTATCTGTCTATATATTATTTTAGTATCTATCTATCTATCTGTCTGTCTATATATTATTTGAGTATCATTCTATCTATCTGTATAATTGTTAATCTATTTATATGTTTATCTGTCTATCTAACTAACTAACTATATGTCTATCTGTCTATATGTCTATCTATTTATCCATCTATATGTGAATTTGGCTATTTGTCTTTCTGTGTTTCTGTCCATTAGTCTATCTTTCTGTCTATCTTTATATCTATCTCTCTATCAATCTATCTATATGTATGTTTATTTGTCTATTTATCTATATGTCTATTTCTGTATCTAACTATATGTATTTCTGCATATCTATTTATATTGTAATCAATCTATCAATCTATAAGCCAATCAGTCTTTCTGCCTAATAGATAGATAGGAAGATAGGAAAATAGGAAGATAGGAAAATAGGAAGATAGGAAAATAGGAAGATAGGAAAATAGATAGATAGACAGATATTCTGATAGTGAAATAGATAGATTGTTAGATAGACAGATAGTCAGATAGATAGACAAATAGAAAGATAGAAATATCGATAGATAGATAGATAGACAAATAGATAGATAGATAGATAGACACAAATATAGATAGATAGATACATAGATAGATAGACTAATAGACTAATAGACTTTTAGACTGATAGATAAAAATATAGTTAGAAAGATATATAGATAGATAGATAAATAAATAAACATATCGACACTTAATAGTCAGATAGTTAGACAGATAGATAGATAGACAAATAGATAGATATATAGTTAGAAAGATAGTTAGATATACAGAAGAAAGATTTATTTACAAGATAATAAGAAGATAGACAATAGATATATAGATAGATCAGATAGATAGATAGATAACCATATATACATATAGACGAATAACAGATAGGGAGATAGAAAAATAAATAGATACATAGATAAATAAATAGACAGATTGATAGATTGATTGGCTTATAGATACAAAGAATGATAGGCAGAAAGATAGTTAGAAAGTTTGATAGATATAGAATTAATAGATAGATAATTAGATAGATAGATAGTTAGATAGTTAGGCAGATAAATAGATTGATAGATTGATAAATTGATAGATAAACATATAAATAGATAGATCGATAGATACATAGACATAAAGACATTTACCCATATAGAGAGATATACATATAGACATATAAATAGATATATATATATATATATATATATAAACACATAAATATATATAGACATATAGATAGATAGATAGATAGATTGACGTATATATTGATAGATAGATAACCCTATAAAGAAATAGATAGATATATAGATTGATAGAAAGACACAAAATTAGATATACAGATAAACATATAAACAAATAGACATATATAAATATAGATTGAAAGACACATAAATAGGTAGATAAATAGACAGATAGACTAATAGCCTAATAGATTGGTTGATAAATAGACAGACACATAGACAAACAAACCGATAGATAGATAAATAGATATATAGATAGATAGATAGATAGATAGATAAACATATATAGAGATAGAAAGATAGATCGATAGAAAAATATACAAATAAACTGATAGATTGAAATATTATAGATAGATAAAAAGATAGACAAATATACATATAGTCTTATAGACATATATATAGATAGATAAATAGATATATAGATAGATAGATACAAAATATATAGATAGACATATTAATAGAAATATATATAAATATATAGAAAGATAGATAGATAGATAGATAGATAGATAGACAAATAGGCAAATAGATATATTGAAAGAAATAAAGATAGATTATTAGATAGATAGACATATAGATAAGATAGGTACTTAGACAAATAGGCAGATAGGCAAATAGATAGATAAATAGACAAACATACAGACAGATAGATAGATAGATATTTAGACATATAATTAGATAGATATATTAATAGATTGGCATATTGGTGGATAAACAAATAAACATATAGATAGATAGATAGATAGACTGATAGATAAAAACATAGATATAAGATAGATAGACAGATAGGCAAATAGATAGATCAATAGATTGATTGATTGATTGATATATTAATAAAAAGATATGTAGATAGATAGAGAGATATAGGTGACAGATAGATAATCATACAGATATATAGATAGATAGATTAATTCCTACATAAATAGATAGACAAAAGATAAATAACGAGATAGATAGATATAGTTATAGATAATTAGATATAAAAACAAAATGATAAATAGATAGATATATAGACAGAAAGACATCCAAAAATTTAGATAGATAAAGAGATAGAAAGATATACATATAGACAGATAGAAAAATAGATATATAGATAGATAGCTAGATAAAAAAATAGATAGATAGATAAAAAGATAATAAGATATAAACATAAACAATATACAAATATATTGATAGATAGAAAGAAAGAAAGAAAGATTGAGAGTTAGATAGTCTGAAAATTAGATAAAATGTTATATATAACTATATCTTTAACTACATACATATTTATAACTATATATGTATTACTATATATAAATATTTCTATAACCATGTAATACTCTATATAATTAAATATAACTATATTTGTATCTATGTATACATGTATGTATTCATATAATTAAATCTATATTTTTTATAACTTTGTATATATTTATGTATAACTACTTTTAACTACTTGTATGAATATATCTACATATAATTATATGTTTAACTATATATAACTCTATTTTTTATTTTATATATACAATAGGTATAAGAACATATAGAGGTTGAACTCCCTCTCTGGTGACTATCTTTTGAAGTATATTGATTTTGTTTCTTTCTCTCATCAAATCTCTTTACTGCCATATGACAAAGAGATTGAGGTTTAGTGAAAGAAATGTGGTTGACGTTCACAAAGCTATTAAGTAGGCTATTTGCCAACAAGGAGATGCGGATTTTGATGCTAGGTCTTGACGCTGGCAGTAAGACAACCATTGTGTATAAGTTGAAGCATGGTGAAAGTGTCACCATAATTCTTACTATTGTCTTCAATGTAGAAACTATTGAATACAAAAACAACAATTTCACTGTGTGGGATGTTGGGGGTCTAGACAAGAGTCACCCTTTCTGTAGGGATTACTTCCAAAATAACCAATTTCTTATATTTGTGGTCGAAAACAATGATAGAAAATGTGTTATTGAAGCTAGAGATAAGTTGCATAGGTTGTTAAAATAGGAAAAGTCTCGAGATACAGTTTTTATGGTGTTGCCAATAAGCAAGATCTTCTCAATGCTATGAATGCAACTGAAATGACTAACAAGCTAGGACTTCACTCTCTTCGCCAATGCCATTGGTACATTCAGAGCACCTATGCTACCTCTGGCGATGGCCTCTACTAAGGTCTTGATTGGCTTTCCACTTAGATTGCCAGCATGTCATAAATAATTTTAGCAGGATGAGACAAATTTTGTTGACTTATCTGGATATGGATCTAATCTTTGCCTACTTTCTCTTAGTTTTGTTCTGTTATGTGGATGACATCATCTAGTTCTAGGGGGATTCAAATTATATTTATATTTATATATTACATGCCTAAAATACAAGACCTTATTTACTTTGCACTGATCTATTGTAAGCCGAGCTTGTTTGTATTCTTTTTTGTGTCTTTTTGCCATTGGATCCCAAGGCTATAAAAACATTTAACTATAAATAATTGTCTTTGCCTATATGTATAACTATAAAATATTATACATAACTAAAATTTAAAAATATAATCAACAACATATTTAATATACATTTTTATATATTAGTATATAAAGATATATTTTACCATATATATACCTATAGATAACTATATGTATACATATATAAAATTATATGGAAAAATATATATAGCTACATGTATAAATATAAGTATAACTATATGTGTAACCACATATAACTATATGTATAATTACATCTGTAACAACATACAACATTATTTTTAACTATATGTGTATAACTATATATAAATATTTGTATAAATATATAACATTATATAATTAAATACAACTTTTTGTAACTATGTATACATATATGTTAATTTATATATTTATTTATAACTTTAATAATTATGTATAACTATATAAAAATATTTATAGCTATATATGCTATATGTATAAAAACATATAACTATAAATAATTATTTCTTATTATATGTATAACTATAAAAGCTTTATGCATATCTTAATTTAAATATATAATTTACAACTTATATTTAATATACATTTGTATATATTAGTATATGAAAATGTATTTTATTATATCTATACCTATACATAACTATATGTATAATTATATAAAATTATAAGAAAAAATATATATACCTACAAGTATAATTATAAGTATAAATATACGCAGAACTGTGTGTATAACCACATGTAACTCTATTTATAATTACATGTATAACAACATACACCATTATGTTTAACTATATGTGTATAAATATATATAAATATTTGTATAACTATATAACACTCTATATAATTAAATATAACTATATTTGTAACTATCTATACATATATGTAAATATATATATTTGTTTATAACTTTGTATACATTTATGTATAACTATATGATATACTGGGGTGATGATAGTGACCTTAACAGTTGTATAATATATGGGCATGCTCGGTACAAGCAAAAGATTAGGGGTTCTAGAAATAGATTGTATATACATAAGTTGAAGGTGCCGTATAAGAAGATGCACTATTTTCCAATAACACCTAGGTTGTAAAGATTGTATGCATCAACCTCAATAGCGAATGAAATGAGGTGGCATTCAGAGCATCATTTGGAGGATGATAAGATGTGTCACCATTCTGATGCCCCTACTTGGAAACATTTGGATGGGTGTTTTCCTAATTTTTCTTTTGAAGTTTGAAATGTTAGGTTGGGTTTATTTACTGATGGTTTGTAGCTGTTTGGTCAATCTAGATAGCAATATTCTTTGTGGCCTGTGGTGGTGACCCCATATAATTTGTCTCCAGACTTATGTATGAAGGAGGAATTTCTATTTTTCACGATGTTAGTGCTGGGGCCTACGAATCCAAAGGGGAAGATAGATGTTTTCTTGTAGTCATTAACAGCAGAGTTGAAAAGTAGTTGGGGTGTTAGGGTTCAAACTTATGATATTTCCAAATGGAAAAATTTTCCGATGCACGCTATCCTCATGTAGACCATAAATGACTTTCTTGCATATTCTATGATGTATGGATAGAGTACAACTGGTATGTTGGCATGTCTATATTGCATAGAGATTCTGATGCTTTTAGATTAATTAAGAGCAGAAAATAGTCATGGTTCGACAATAATTAGAAGTTTTTGCCAATTAATCATCCGTATCGACGTAACACTAAAGACCATTAAAAATATAAACATTACTAAATAATTAGATCTGGAAATGATATTCTGTAGGAATTGAATAACAGAGGGTTAAAGAAGGTGATAGATGTTGATATTGTGGTTGTGAATACAGCTATATCTAAGACTTGTAGATGGAATAAAATAAGTATTTTCTGAAATTTTTCCTACATGTGAACACTTGCTCATGCACAATCTTGATGTTATGCATATCTAGAAGAATTTGTTTGACAATATTTTCAATACAATGGATAATATACTAGAAAAAATTAAGGACACTTACAAGTCAAGAGATGAGTTGAATAAATATTTTCATCGTCCTCAATTTGCAAAAAATCTTGTCACCAATAAATACCAAGATGTACCATTTGTTCTCAATAAATCACAGAATAAGGTTGTGTTGGAGTGGGTAAAAAAACTTAGATTTCCAGGTGGGTATGCTTCTAATCTGGGAATATGTGTGGATGCGAACCAACTTAATATGTTTTGCATGAAGAATCATGATTGTCATTATTTATGCAAAGTTTGTTACCAATTGCTCTCCGAGAATTCCTGCCTAATAGAATATGGGCACCAATAACTGAGATTTCTTTATTCTTCAAGCAACTAACTTCTTTTGTGACTAATGAGAAGTTGAGGAATCTGAATGAACAAATTCTACTTATCTTATGCAATCCTGAGAAAATCTTTCCTCCTAGTTTTTTTTGACTCAATGGAACATCTTTCAATGCACTTGGCTTACAATGCTAGGATTGCTAGTCCTGTCAATTATCATTGGATGTATCCTCCAAAAAGGTAATATTAATTCACAAAACCAATTCTTTTCCTATATATATATTTATATATACACAAAAATGACTTGTAATTTTCAATAATCTTTTTGTAGATACTTGAGGAAAATAAAACATATAATAATGAATAAGACTAAGGTTGTGGGTTCTATATCAATAGGTCATATTATAGATGAGGTTATAAAATTAACATCATTCTATTTCCAAGAAGGTGATCCAACTCTTCCACTTAAGGTAAAGCTGAATGAGATTTATCTTTATGACAATGTGGATAATGAAATGTTTGAAATTTTCAAGCCTCCAAGTAAAGCAATTGGTGCTGAAGGAAAATGGTATCTAGAAAACTATAAATATACTATAGTTCATCTATATTTCCTAATGAATTGTCGAGAGCTTCAACCATTCATTGAATAAGTATTTCCTAATAGTCGAATGACATCTATTACACATAATAATTTACTATTTCCTATCAATGTATCAATTGTTTTAAATTTCTTTTTTTAGTGATTTTGTTAAAGATATGTGTAAGGAGTTTCCAAACATTAATGAAGAAGTAATCAATGCCGTGATGGAAAAAAAATTTCCATCATTTTTTGAAAAATACATATGTTTACTTATAGTGAAAATCATAAAATAATTGTATTATTCTAATAAAAATTTGTAATTGTAATCTAAATAATCCACTTAATTATGATTACAGGTTCATAATCTTGCAAATAAAATTTCTAATCATTATATTCGAAGTATAGCACAAGGTCCCCTAGAAAGGTTAAAATGTACAATAGTTACTATGTGAATGGTTTTAAATTTCACACTAAATCATATGGTAGCTACTGAGCAACAGACAATATGGGGGTATGCATTAAAGGATCTATATACAATGTATCTAAATATGACTATTTCGGAACTCTGGTCGAAGTGATCGAGTAAGAATTTTAAGCCCTCCCGGTTAAAAACTATGTTATTCAAATGTGAATGGTTCGATCAAATACCACATGTTGGTATTGTTGTCCATCCTCGATATAAACTTGTTAATGTGCATGATAATAAATGATTCAACAAGTATGAACCTTTTGTCTTAGCAGTGCAAGCATCACAGGTTTAATATTGTGAATATATGGGTCGGACTGGTCCTAGAAAGGATTGGAAAGCTATGTGAAAGATAAAAGCAATGGCTCAAATTGACATATTCGCATCACCAAGTACTGATTTCATAGAACCAACTTTTCAAATTGATGAAAATGATGTTATAATCGAAGCTGTGGTGGGGGATGAATATGTCCTTTTAGTCTCATCTTCTGAGATGGATACAAGTGGAGATGTAGATGTTGATGAAAATTTAATTGATAATGAGGAAGAAATGAGTGATGAAGGGGAGTTTGAAAATGATGTTAAGATATCTGAAGAAGAAGATGAACCAGATTTGGATGATTCTAATGAGAATGAGTAAACAATGAGTTTTATGTTATTTTTATTGTTAATTATTTTTTTTTATTTTCATTGCCTTATGTATTTTTTATAGGTATGACACGCGGACGAGAAAGATGCAGCACATTGCAAGGTCGTATAAGTTTATGGTATAGGCAGCACGACCTTAGGTATGCCCGAAACTGGTAAAAGGTCATGGGTGAAAGAGATGCTATAAAAGTCAGAGAAGGTTGTGAATGTACTGCAGCAGTAGCATCTGATAACAATCCACATAATGGTCCTGAGATTTTGATGAATGATCAAAAGATGTAGGAGGGAGAGGATGGAGATGTTGGAGAATCTTTCTTAGAGTACCCTATAGATGAGACTCTCTCTATTACTCATTTTGATCCAACAATTGATAATCCGTAAGATATAAAACTTAACAAATTATTAATCAATTTATTAATTTATTTCTTACTTGATAATTAATTTTTTGTTATAGGACAAAGTTAGAGCTGTCTGGTTTCATTTCTAGGGTTCTAATAAAAATTTTCAGGAAGTCCTTTAAACCTAATAGACAAAATTGGAAATCACTAACACAAAAACCAATTGATGATTAGGAGAGAATGTAAGGAAAATATTACTACCTAAAAATTTTTACTTCTTTTATTTATTCTTTTGTTCACTAATTAAAAATTGTTTATTTATAAGTGTAGAAAGTTTAACATGTGGACACAGCCAAAAGTGTCGGTCAAAAGTGTGTCTACAAACAAGCTGATAGTCGGTATAAAGACACCGTGTACGGGATCAAAGATAAATGACTCAAGAAGAAAGAAAAAGATTTGAGTGTCTCGGATCATATTTTCGAGGAGTGGTGGAGTAGATGAGAAGATTTGGATTATAGGAAGAGGTGTGCTAAACATAGCGGCAATCAATGATCAGAGCGGGCTGGGGAGGCTAGTGGCATGTTTATACACACTTGTGGATCTCATTCTTTGTGTGAGCTCGAATGAGCATTGGTATTATTTCTAATTTATACTTTTTATATTTATTACTTTGTGAATTGTGTTCAATTATGCCTAAATTTCATTTCTCATAAAGAATTTTTTTTCAATAAAATTTAACGTATGTACTGTGTGTAATTATAGACATGCAAGGAAGGTAAGAAGCCTAGTGCTCCTCACTTATTTAGATACACGCACATGAAGGCTTATGATGATCATACTTTCGTTGATCAGAGATCTCGTGTAGCAATTGTAAGTTTAATTAAAAAAATTATTTTTTTTTGTTTGAATATAAATTGAAATACTTTGTGTGCTTTTTTATTAGGTGAGATATGAGGAAATGTTAGCTGCTCTGACTTAAGCATATTACAAGTCTACTTCAGGTTCATGTGATGCTGCAACATGTAGTTCTCATTCATTAGTTCCACCAGTTGATGCGAATCAAATTTGGTATGCGGCTTAGATGGCAAGCAGAAGATGCCCCGTCTATGGCATCAGTTCATCGACATTATCATTCTACTCTCATAGATGACCAGACTATGAAGCTGAATTTTCATGACCAGCTTCGAATTTATTCTAGAAGATGAAGGAATTTCAGCACGATATGCTAAATTCGATATAGTTTCAGTTGGCCTATACTGAGCGACTCATGATCGACAATGAAGATGATCGGGGTGAGTTACTTATGCATTTTGATAGGCTTACAAAGAAGTTTAAAGGAGGACTAAAGTTCAACCCTGATGATCTACCTCAGATTGTTCATTGTAATGCTCCAGCTACGGCATCTACTCCATCACCTACAACAGCACCTGTAGCAAGCACATCAGGACTAGCAGCAACAGACAGCTCTAGCCCAGTATTAGACATCTCACCATGTTGATCAAATACATCACAGGTTAACTATTATGAAACTAGGATGGATGATTGAGTGTATTACAAATATTTTTTTTCAATACCTTAAACATTGATTTTGGATTTTATTTTTTTATTTTATCTTGATATTTTTAATATATATATATATATGTAGTATATATAGTTGCTTGCTAGAGTTAATTGGATTTTTATTATGTTGTTTTATCTGTAAATGTTTCTGTAGAAGCTGAATCAAAATTGGAAGCAAAATGATTGTTTTTTTTGTTTTATGTTCTAGTTTCTATAGCAACTAAAGAATATAACAAAAAAAATTAGGTCGGTAATTGCCGACCGAATTACGACCAAGCTGACCAAAAGTTTTTAATATCAATGGTGGGTAAAAGGTCACCAAATGATCGGTAATTCTTCTGTAGATCAATTATTGACCAATGATTTTAAAAGATTTTGGTCGGTTTTTTGTTGTAATTTTTTAGGCTTTTACCGACCATTTTGTGACCATTTACCAACCTAATGTGGTTGGTTGGAAAATTGTTGGAACATCATCAGAAATTATTTGTCAGTAAATGGTTTGTAAATTATTGGTAATTACCGACTATTTGGAGACCAATTACCAACCTAATTCTTTTGGTCGAAAAATGGTTGGAATATCATCGAATTTTTTTTATAGGTAAATGCTCTCCAAATGTTCAGTAATTACCGACCAATTGGAGACCATGTTCTGACCTTATTTATTCGGTCAGTAAATTATCGGATTAAAGTCGATAAATATTTGTTGGCAGAGAATTGATAAATGGCCGGTAATTTTCCAATTGACTAATTTTTTGTAGATAAAAAATTTAGCGATAAGCAAAATTGCAACCAAATATTTTGATTGGTAAATCGTTTGGTATTAGGTTTATTGACCAAAAACAGCAAATTTCCAACCAAATAATTGGTCGGTAATACTATGAATTTTAGTAGTGATAGTCTAATAAATAAATAGAGAGATAGAAAAAAATAATAGACAGATAGATAGATGACAAATTAACACATAGATAGATAAATTAATAGATAGATAAATAAATAGATAAAAAGTTACAAATATAGATAGATATACAAATAGACAAATAGAGAGATAGACTGATATACAAATAAATAGATATACATATAGATAAGAAGACAAAAAGATAAATATAAACATAGACAGATAGACAAACAGACAAATTGACATATAGATAGATAGTTTATAGAAAGATAGAAGATAGATAGATAGATATATAGATAGGCAGATAGATACATAGAAAGATAAAGACAATAGACACATAGATACATATACACATACCACATTTTTACATAGGCACATAGATAGATAGATATGATGAGATAGAGAGACAACCAGATAGATAGACAAATAGACATATTGGTAGAAAGACATATAGGCATATAAAATGATATATAGATATATAGATAAAAAAATAGATAGATTGAAAGATAGAAATATAGATATACAGATAGATAGACAGATAGATAGACAAATAGAAAAATAGATAGGTAGCTAGATATATAGATAGACAAATAGATAGATATATATATATATATATATGTAGACAAATTTATAGATAGATAGATATACAGATAGTTATATAAATTGAGAGATAGATAGACAAATAGAGAGATAGAAAAATAAATAGATTGGCAGATAGATAAATAGTCGGATAGATAGATAGACAGATAGACAAATAGTCAGATAGATTGGTAGACAAAATGATAGATTAGCAGATAGGAATATAGGTAGATAGACAGATAGAAAGAGAGAGAGAGAGAGAGAGAGAGAGAGGGAGATATATATATATATATATATTTATATTTATATTTATATAGATAGATAGACAGATAAATAGATAGACAAATCAATAGATATGAAAATTGGTAGATAGTCAGATATATAGATAGACATCTAGACAAATAGATAGATAGATAGTCGGGTAGAGAGATAGACATAATGTTTGATAAATAGATAGGTTGATAGATAGATAAACATATAAACATATATATTGTTAGTTAGATAGATAGATAAATAAATAGATAGATAGCTAGATAGACAAATATATAGATAGATAGGTATAAATATAGATAGATAGATACATAGATAGATAGCCTAATCAATAGAAAGACAATTAGATAGTTAAAGATATAGATTGAAAGATATACAGATAGTTAGAAAGGCATATAAATAGATAGATAGTTTGATAGTTAGACAAATAAATATATAGATATATAAATTGATATATAGACAAATAGATACATAGATAGTAGGATAATTAGATAGAAAGACAGATAGAAAGACAAATAGACAGATAGACAGATAGACTAATAGAAGGATAGATATATTGACAAATATACTGATAGTCATATAGACAAATAGTCTGAGAGACAAGAAGATAGATTGATAGTTACATAAATATATAGATAGATACATAGATACATAGATTAACTTATCGTCTAATAAATTAAAAGTTAGACGATTAGATAGATAGATTGCAAGATAACCAATTAGGCATATAGAAAGATTGATAGTTAGATAATTACAAATAAAGATAGATAGACATATAATCATTTAAATAAATAGATAGATTGATAAATAGATAGACATTTAGATAGATAGATAGATAGACAGATAGATATATAGACAAATATATTGATATAGAGATATATAGACAGATAGATATATACATAGATAGCTAATAGACAGATAGATAAATGTTAGATAAATAGACAGATTGATTGATTGATTGATTGTTTGTTTGTTTGATAGTTAGCTAGATAGATAGACAGACAGACAGATTGATAGATAGATAGATAGATAGAGATATCATTTAGATAGATAGAGAGATAGACAATTAGATAGATAGATAACAATATAACTATAGAGATAGAAAGATAGATAGATAGATATACAAATAGATAGACAGATATATATATATATATATATATATAGACAAATAGATAGATAGATAGAAAGATATATAGATATATAGATAGATAGATAAAATGATAGATAGATAGATAAATACATAAACAGATAGAGAGATAGATAGACCAGCATTTTAGCTAGGGAATCATTCGTCGTTATTTTTGTTTAGCGACGGAAAATCTCAATTTTCTTACTAATTTAGCTAGGGAATGTCTTTTTAGCAAGATATTTTTTCATCGCTATCTTTTTAGCTAGGGATACTTTGCGTTGCTAAATTTTAGCAAGAAGCACTTTAGAAAGGGAACCGATCCATCGGTAATCCGTCACAACTTAAAAATTTCCGACCACTACTAAAAATAATAAAATGCTCATTTAGCTAGATAAGTGTCCCTAGATATATGGGATTTTTTTTGTATTGATAATTAGATAGATAGATAGACAAATAGACTGCTAAACTAATAGATAGCCATGCAAGTAGATAGATAGAAAAATAAAAATATTGATATATGGATAGAATGATAGAATGAAAAACAGATAGATCACTATTAAAAATTATGATAAGACCGACAAAAATACCAACCATGAATTTTGGTTAGTAATTGCGGTCCAAAACACAACCTGTTAGTGACCAAAAAATGGTATCGAAAAAAAATAAATTTTCCGACCAAATTTCCGACTAAATATCCGACCAAGGACCACCCATAATTAACGATTAAATATTTTTGGTCAGGAATCAGTTTGTAGAGTGGTTATTAAATATATTACCGACTATTTAACGACCTTTCAATATAATTGGTTGGTATATTATTTTTTTTCAAATTATTTATAACTTCATACTTACCGACCAATTACCGATCAATTATCGACCATATATATAGGTCAGTAATCACTAACCAATTCATGACCTATTTAGAGATCCAAAGTGACGTATCCAATAAAAATATTTCTGACCAAATTTCCGACTAACTACCGACCATTTATTACCGACCAAATATAATTAGTCGAAAATATGGTCTGTCAATTAGGAGGGAATTAGTGAAAAACATTTCCAAAAGATTATGAACCATTTAACGACCAAAAATATCTACCCATTAAAAATGGTCGGTATAGTGGTTATCCAATATATTTATAAGGTTTTAATTACCGACCAAATTACTGACCAAATTAGCGACCAAATATATAGTTCATTAATTATTGACCTTTTCATGACCAAAACCGACCATACATCCTGACCAAATGTTTTTGGTTGGAAATTGGTCGGTAAATTAGGATGAAAATAGCGAATAGATATTACCGACAAATTACCAACCATTTAACGACCAAAAACATATTACCATTAAATTTGGTCGGTAAAGTGGACTTCCAAATACTTATAGATTTTTTCTGACTGTCCGTTTACCGACCATAATTTTGGACGGTAATTCATAGTTTAATTTTTTGATTTGAAAATCATTTGCTAAGCCATTAAAACCTAAAATCATCGAAACTCCATAGTTTTTTTGAATCAGAGCCGATTGTAAGTATGAAATTAAAAAAAATTGATATTTCTTCTGAATCCAGGTAAGTTTTTATTTGTTCTTCTCCTTTAAATTGCTTATGCACATCTCCATTTCTCTGAATTATATATAGACAATTGAAATTTCATTTTTTCAGTAATTTCGGGTATTAGGTTTTTTTTCTCCTCCTAATTTCTTAATTTTTGCTTCAATTTCATTTAACCTAATATGATTTTGATTCGACACAATTAATTGAACTATAATTTTTCATTTTTTTTAAATTTGTTCATCTACTATTTATATTTTTAGGGTTTTAGTGATTTTGATTTTAATTACATGATGTTTGCATCCAAATAATCTTAATGTTAATAGTTTATATTTATATAATCATATGATGTTATGTATAAATGTCAATACTTTAATATATATAATGATTTTGTTAAATCAAACTTTTATTTAATGTTAATGTTAAATGTCTATCACTGTATATATAAACTTTTATACATTTATATAATCATATGATATTATGTATGAATGTCTATACTTTAAATATAAGCATATTACATTATAAATACACATTGATATGTTTATATAAACATATAATGATATTTATAAATATTTATACATATGTATTAATGTTTATAAATATCTATACAAAATTTACATTAACCTATCCATTTATATATTTTTTTTATATAACTATTATATAATATTTAATGATTATACAATTTTGTAAATATTTATATTACATATTTTTTTATATAAATATAAAATATTTATAATATTTATAAAAATGTGATATATATACTATATATTATTTATAAAAATGTTACATATAAATATAATAATATTTAAGTAACATTTATAAAAATATTTTATTCACAAATATTATATAGATACACGTGTTTAATTATATAATCATATGTCATTTTATATAAGTATTTATAACTTTATTTATAATAAAGTAAACTACTTTTATAACTATATTTATAACTTTGTATAACTAATTTGTAACTATATAATTATGTATAACTATATGTATAATTCTATATAATTATATTTCTAAAAAAAATAAATTATATGCCTACTAATATATAACTATATATTATTATATTATACTAAATGTATACCTATATAAATGTCAATTATAATTATATCTTTAACTACATACATAGTTATAACTATATGTGTATAACTATATATAAATATTTGTATAAATATGTAACACTTTATATAATTAAATATAACTATATTTGTAACTATAGATACATATATGTATTCATATAATTAAATTAAAATATTTGTTTTTAACGTTGTATATATTTATGTATAACTACTTATCACTACTTATATAAATATATCTATATATAAATATTTATTTAATTATATATACCTATTTATAATTATATATATTATATGAATAATAATATATAACTATAAATAATTGTATCTTACTATATGTATATCAATAAAACCTTTATACATATTAATATTTAAATATATACTTCACAAATTATATTTGATATATATTTGTATATATTAGTATATTAAAAAATATTTTAATATATCTATACCTATACATATCTATATGTATAAATATATAAAATTAAATGAACAAATATATAAACCTACATGTATAAATATATGTTTAACTATATGTGTAATTATATGTATAACCACATGTAACTATATTTATAATTACATGTATAATACCATACAACATTATATTAAACTATATGTGTATAACTATATATAAATATATGTGTAACTAAATAAATGTCTATATAATTATATATAACTATATTTGTAACTATATATACATATATGTATTAATATAAGTATAGCAAAATATTTTTTTATAACGTTGTTGATATTTATGTATAACTACCAATAACTACTTGTATGAATATAACTATATATAAATATATGTTTAATTATATATAACTATTTATAACTATATATATTATATGTAAAACAATATATATCTATAAATAATTGTATCTTACTATATGTATAATTTTAAAAGTTATATGCATAATTATATTTAAATAATAAATTTACAGCTTATATTTATTATATATTTGTATATAGTAGTATATAAAAAAGTATTTTACTATATCTATACTTATTCATTACTATATTTATAAATATATAAAATTAAATGAATAAATATATAAACCTACATGTATAAATATATGTTTAACTATTTTTGTAACTATATGTATAATCACAAGTAACTATATTTATAATTATATGTATAACAACACACAACATTATTTTAAACTATATGTGTATAACTATATATAAATATTTGTATATCTAAATAAATGTCTATATAATTATATATAACTATATTTGGAACTATATATACATATATAAATTAATATAATTAAAGCAAAATATTTTTTTATAACGTTGTTTATATTTATGTATAACTACTTATAACTACTTGAATGAATATATCTATATATAACTATATGTTTAATTATATATAACTATTTATAACTATATATATTATATGTAAAATAATATATAACTATAAATAATTGTATCTTACGATATGCATAGTTTAAAAGTTTTATGCATAATTATTTTTAAATATTAAATTTTTAGCTTATATTTAATATATATTTGTATATAGTAATATATAAAAAAGTATTTTACTATATCAATACATATACATATTTAATATAAACCTAATGGACATATTTGGAAGTCACTCACAGATAAGGACCAAATGATGATTTGGAGAGAATTTAAGGTAAATATTACTACCTAAAAATTTTTACATCTTTTATTTATTATTTTGTTGACTAATTAATAATTATTTATTTATAACTGTAGAAAGTTTATAGGTGGACACAGCGAAAGGAGGCGGTCAAAAGTGTGTTATACAAAATGCTGTCAATTAGTATAAAGACACCGTGTATGAGATCAAATATAAATGGTTGACGAAGAAAGAAAAAGATTTGAGTGTCCTGGATCATGTTTTCAAGGAGTGGCGGAGTAGATGGGAAGATCCGGATTATAGGAAGAGGTGTGATAAACAGAGGGGCAATCATAGCTCAGAGTGGGCTCAGGAGGGTAGTGGCATGTCTACACACACTTGTGGATCTTGCTCTATGCATGAGCATGAACGAGCATTGGTATTATTTCTATTTATACTTTTTATGTTTATTACTTTGTGAATTGTGTTCAATAATGCCTAATTTTCATTTCTCATAAAGAATTTTTTTTTCAATAGAATTAACGTATGTATTATGTGTAATTATAGACACGCAAAGAGGGTAAGAAGCCCAGTGTTCCTTGCTTATTCAGATACACGGACACAAAGGCTCATGATGATCAGACTTTCATTGATCAGAGATCTCATGCACCAAATGTATGTTTCATAAAAAAAATTAACTTTTTTTATTTGAATATAAATTAAAATACTTTTTCTACATTTTTAATAGGCTAGATATGAGGAAATATTAGCTGCTGTGACTCAAGTGTATTCACAGTTTACTTTAGGTTCATGTGATGGAGCAACAGGTAGTTCTCATTCATCATCTCCACCAGTTGATACGAATCAGATTTGGTATGTGGCTATTGATGGCAAGGAGAAGATGCCCATCAATGGTGTCGATTTGTCGACATCATCGATGGTGTCAGTTGGTTATCTACTCACATAGATGACCAAATTATGAAGCTGAATTATTAAAACCAGTTTCAAATTTGTTCTCGATGATGGAGGAATTTCAGGATGTGATGCGAAATACGATACAGTATCAGTTGGTCGATACCGAGTGATGCATAATCGACTATGAGGATGATAGAGATGAGTTGCGTATGCATTTTGACTACCTTATAAAGAAGTTTCAAGGGGACTCTGGTTCAACCCTAATGGTCTACCTCGGATTGTCCGACGTAATGCTCCAACTACAGCATATACTCCATCACCTATAGCAAGACCTGCAGCAACTACATTAGGACTAGCAGCAGCAGATATCTCTACCCAAGTACCTGACATCACACCATGTCGACCAGAAATATCACAGCATAATGATTTTGAAACTATGTTGGATGATTGAGTGTATTACACACATTTTTTTTCAATACCTTAAACTTTGATTTTGGATTTCATTTTTTTATTATTCTCTTGATGTATTTAATATATATATGCAGTATATATAGTAGTTCGCTGGAGTTAATTAGAATTTTTTTGTTGTGTTATCTGTATATGTTTCTATAGTAACTGCATCAAACTGGATGTTTTTTGGATTTTATTTTTTTTTGTGTTTTATGTTCTAGTTTCTGCAGAAACTACCACAAAACTACAAAAAATAAAATTTTGGTCGATAATTACCGATTGAATTGCGACAAAACCGACTAAAATTTTTTAATATCAATAGTTGGTAAAATGTCACCAAATTGTCGGTAATACTTTTGGAGATCAATTATCAACCGATGATTTTAAAAGATTTTAGTCGGTTTTTGGTCGCAATTATTTCGGTAATTTTCGACCATTTTTACACCATTTACCGACCAAGTGCTTTAGGTCGGAAAATGGTTGGAATTTAGTTGGTAATTATTTGTTATTGAATGGTCTGTAAATTGTCATTAATTACTGACCATTTGGGGACCATATACTGACCTAATTATTTTAGTCAGAAAATTGTCTAAAAATAGTCGATAATTGTTTGTCGGTTGAGGGCCAGTAAATGGTCGATAATTTACCGGCCGATTGATTTTTTGTTGGTAAATGTTTGGTAATTGGGTTACCAACCAAAAAACACCTAATTACCGACCAAATAATTACTCGATAATTCCGTGAATTTTAGTAGTGGATAAATAAACATATAGATAGATAGATACAAATATAGATAGATAGACAGAAATATAGATAGACAAATAGATAGATAATTTGCAGGTAGACAAATAGACATATAGAATGAAAGATAAATAGATAGATAGATAAACAGATTCATAAATAGTCACTTTGATAGAATGACAAATAGAATGATAAACAAATTGATAGAGAAATAAATAGATAAATAGGTACATAGATAGATATATAGATGGATAGAAGGATAGAAGAAAAGATGCATAGATGGATAGATGGTTAGATGGTTAGATGGATAGATAGAAAGATGGATAGATGGATAGATGGATAGAAGGATAGATGGATAGAATGATAGATAGAAAGATGGATAAATTGATAGATAGATGGATTAATAGATAGTTCGATAGATAAATAGAAAGATAGATAGATGGATAGATGGATAGATGGATAGATGGATCTATGGATAAATAGAAAGATGAATAGATGGATATATGGATAGATAGATTGATGGATAAATAGAAAGATGCTTAGATGGATAGATGGATGGATAGATAGATAGTTTGAAAGAAGGATAGAAGGATAGATGGATAGATGGAAAAATGTATAGATGGATAGATCGATAGATGGATAGCTGGATAAGTGGATAGATGGATAAATGCATAGGTGATAGATGGATAGATGCATATATGGATAGTTGGATAAATAGATAGATGGATATGGATAGATAGATAGTTAGTTAGTTAAAAGGATATATGGATAGATGGTTAGATGGACAGATTAATATATCGATATATGGATAGATGGTTAGATGGAAAGATGGATATATGGATAGATAGATGAATAGATAGATAGATAGATGTACAAAGAGATAGATAGATAGATAGATCAACAGATAAAAGAAATATAATTAGATAGATATTTGGATAGATAGATAGATAGATAAACAAGTAGAACGATATATAATTAGATAAAAAGATAGGTAGATAATTTGATAGATATATAAATAGATAAAAAGAAAGAAAGAAAGAAAGATAGATAGATAGATAGATAGAGAGATAAATAGATAGATAAATAACTAGATATATAGACATATAGATAGCTAGAAATATGGTTAGACAGATTGATTGATTGATTAATAGATAAAAAGGTAAAAAGATAGAGAGATAGTTTGTTAGATAGATAGATATGTAGAGAGAGGGATAGATTGATAGCTACCTAGATAGATAAATATATAAATAAATAGATTAATAGATAGATTGATAGATATATATATAAACACACACACACACACACACACACAGATAAATAGATTGATAGATATATAGATAGATAGATATATATATATATATATATATATAGATAGATAGACAAATAGATAGGTATATAGATAGATACTTAGATTGAAAGATAGATAATTAGATAGATAGAGAGATTAATAGAAAGATAGAGAGATAGATAGATAGAGATATATAGATAGATACATAGATAGAAAGATCAAAATACAAAAAAATAGATATATTGATAGATATATACACAGATAGATAGACAGACAGATAGATAATTAGATAGTAAGATTGATAAATAATATAATTAGATAGATAGATAGATAGATTTATTAATTGATAGAGAGAGAGAGAGATATATATATATATATATATATATAGAAAAATAGATAGATAAATAGAAAAATAGATAGATAAATAGAAAAATAGATAGATAAATACAAAAATAGATAGACTAATACACAAATAGCCAGATAGATGGATAGATAGATAGACAGATATACAGATAGACATATCAACATATAGACAGATATATAGATAGACAGATATATAGAAAGACAGATAGAAAGATATACAGATATAAAAATAGATAAATACATAGATATGCAGATAGACAAATAAATAGATAACTAGATAAAGAGTTAGATTGATAGACATATATATAGATCGACAGATAGATATATAAATAGATAGATACATAAATAGACACATTAATAGACTTATAGACATTTAGATAAAGAGACCAATAGGCATTTACACAGATAGAGAGATAGAAAGATAAATCAATAGGCAGATAGAAAGACAGACAGATAGATAGTTAGATAGATAGATAGACAGATAGACACAAAGATAGATATATAAATTGATAGATAGAGAGATAGATAGATATATAGATAGATATACAGATAGATAAATAGATAATTAGGTAGAAAGATAGATAGATATATAGATAGATAGACAACTAAATAGATAGATATATAGATGGATAAACAAATATACAAATAGACAAATAGATATATAAATTGATACATATATTGATTGATTGATAGATAGCTAGATAGATAGAAAAATAAATACATAGATAGAAAGATAGATTGATGGACATACAAACAGACAGACATATAGATAAATAGAAAGATAGATAGACAAATAAATAGATAAATATATGATAGATATTTAGATAAATAGACAAATAGATATATAGATAGATATATAGATAAAGAAATATATATATATATATATATAGACAACTAGATAAATAATCATATAGAAAGATAGGTTGATAGATAAATAGTCCAATAGATAGATATAGATAGATAGATAGATAAATAGATAGATATATAGATGCTTAAACACACACACACACACACACACATATATATGTGTGTGTGTGTGTGTGTGTGTGTGTGTCAACCTGGGCGGGCCGTACAGGCCCGGCATGAGGCACGACATGATTAGACCATGCCTGGGTCGGCCCAGCACTGGAATTTTCTGTGCCCGGGCATGTGTCGTACCTGACCTCGGCACCAATCGTGCCATGCCGAGGCCAACTAGGCCTCGTGTCGTTTCTGACATGGCACAGTTCAGTGGCCCGTGGCATGACCCTCTAGCTTGGGACATGTCCTGCACCCCACCCCATTGTTAGTGTAGAGCCATTCAGATAGAGAAATCTACTGGCACGAGTCCAATTCCACTCCGACCCAACCCGCAGTCCCGCATAGTCCAATTCCCCCCGCCCCCCAACTGTTAAAAAAATTAAAATTTGAATATCAGCCATTGTATTTTTCCTCCAATGGCCATCATGATTATACCCCTTAAAATTCAATAAAAAATTAAAAAAAACATAGAAATTTCTTTTTTTAAAAAAATTTCATTTAATCTATAAAATTTCCCCACCTCTCAGTAACATTTATGTTATTCATAAACTTTTATTTTCACTCTCTCGAAATTCTTTCAAAGCTCTTTCTCTTCTCTCTCTCAGGACTCGGGATTTCGTCATTCGGCTCGGCTTTTCGGGACTCTCAACTTGGGTTTGGAAGTTTGTACTAGACTGTGGTGCACTGTGCACGTGATCTACCTCACTATTTTATGGGTATTTTAAGTTTTTATGTTTACTTTCTCTCTCTCTCTAGTCTCTCTCTCTATTTCAAAAAAGACAGATAGAAAAGTAGAAAGAGACACAGATAGGCATACATATAAATATATAGATAGACAAATAAATAGAAAGATATATTGAAAGATAAAAAGAATGAAAAATAGACCTACAATAAAAATCCCAAATAACTAGGGAAAATTCCTTAGCTAAATGGGATCTTTCCATAACTAAAGTGGAATAACGTCTAATTAATGACAGAACCTTTCCCATGTTTAAGTTATCGTCACTAAAAATTAACTCAGGAAAAATTCCCTAGCTAAAATATACTAGCTATGAAAAATCTTCTAGCTAAATTGAATAAAATGTAAAAATAGAAACTTTATATGATAATTTATAATTAACAAAAATCAAAATTAGTTAATAAATCATTCTGATACAATATTTTACATAGTTAAAACAAAAACATAACAAAATTTTATTATATCCTTTTCATCAATGTATCTAAAAATAGTCTATAAAGTATAATCTATCCATGAAATTGATGTTGTTTAATCTCTTCTAGCTCCTCCGATCACCATCTTTCTGCTGCAACAAAGCTATCCTAGTCATGACACATCATGTCTAGTGAAAAATTTCTTCACTTCTACAAGCTTGGTATGAGGAACATTGTTGTACCATATCTGTACGAAAATTAAACTAGTCAATAAAATCAAAATAAATAAATAATAATAATTCTATTTTGTTAATTATAAAATACTACACTGTATATGTACATATATACTAGCATTTTACTAGTTACATAGAATACTAAAGTATTATATGTACATATATATGTACGTATGTACTATAGTATTATACGTACATATATATGTACGTATATCTTATAGTATACTATAGTATATACTACAGTATATATACAGTAGTATCTACAAAATACTATAGTATCAAAATAGAACTTTTGATAAATGTACATATATACTATAGTTTATATGTAGTACATGCTACAATAAATAATTTAGTTTATATACTATAGTATATATGCTACTGTATATTCTACAGTATATATACTCAGTATATATGTACATTTATCAAAAGTTATGCTTTGATACTAATTTGATACTATAGTACATGTAGTGTATATACTATATTATATATGTACATTATATACTATGTATATATGTACATTATATACTGAGTATATGTTACTACATTATATATGTAGTTATATACTACAGTATATATGAACTTATATACTAAAGTATATATTTACATATAATACTATAGTATATA
This sequence comes from Sapria himalayana, assembly GCA_029783825.1. Lineage (NCBI taxonomy): Eukaryota > Viridiplantae > Streptophyta > Magnoliopsida > Malpighiales > Rafflesiaceae > Sapria > Sapria himalayana. Next base: position 203,961 of record JAREIK010003080.1, on the reverse strand, counting down.
TGTACATATATGTAATCACATAACCTCAGATGGCACAAAACTACAAGAAATTAGTATTATCCCATTTATACTTCACAAAGATGGCACAAAACATTACTATCAACATAAATAAGAAATACAAAAATTATTTAAATTTACGAAAATATGTCTAAAAACTCTTAGAAGAAAACCTGGAAGACATGCCATGAGCCACGCTCTGTCCCGCCACCCCCCACAACTCCATGAGCCAGGCTCTGCCCCGCCACCCCCCACAGCTCCATGCTCCCGTGCGGCTTTCTTAGAACATTTCTTCTCCTCTCCTTGTGCTTGCATCAATCATTTTGATTACCTAGCTTCATTATATTAATCCATCAACCCTGTAGCTTCTATTTCCATATGGTTCCTCTCTTGGTTCGAAGCAAGTACCGTCAATTTGTTGTAAGTGTCAACGTAACTGCAGAACAATTCAATATGCAATCCATAAAAAATAATATGCACTCCATAAAAAGAAACCTGCATCTGCGTGGGACCAGAATTTTTTTGTTCATCTCACAACTTTAGAAGCTAACATGCTATTCCCAGCATTAGGAGGAAAAGACAGTCCTTTTATATACCTATAATAGGTTAAAACTCTACCCAAAATATTCGAGTACATACAAACATATTCACGGATATAAAAAAAATGTAATTATAAACATGAACAACCATGAATTTGAGTTTATAGTCATATTACTTCAATAGATATCTAAAAGATTGCTAGCAATGATGTTTAGAAAGAGAGTGTGTGTGTGTGCAAAAATAAAATATTTCAGAAATAATGAAGATAATAGAAGCTTGGCCTCCTTTTGATCGAGCTGAGATCGGTAAAATGGGACCCATTCATAGGAAGGACCGTGACTGTATCTAAAGGCTTTGAATCATAATTTTTTTGTGTGTTTCACATCAGTTGTCCTGCAAGGATTCGTGATTAGGTTAATCGACAAAGCAAAGAACAAAACCAAAATAAAGAAAAATGATACCTTCAAAAAAATCTCATCCTATTTAGCTACACAGACAAAAATCAAAAATAGTTCAGAAATAATTCTGATACAAAAACATCCTCATTATTAGTTGGTGCATTTGTGCTAGCCTCTCCTCTATGGTTTCGAAGCTAGATCACAAATGCTATCTGTCATGTCAAATCTGCTAGCTATGATTCCATATAGGACATCTATTGGCACATTAAATTCTTAATTTATTTCATCTCATTATTTATTTCTTTCATCTCATCATTCATTTCTTTAATTTCTTGCATTTCTTTCTTCAAATGATTAATCTGCTCATCCTTGTCTTCTTTCATTTCCTACATTTTTTTTTCAAATGAGATATCTGCTCATCCATCTCTTTCATTTCAGTCTCCATAACTTCAAATTGTTCATTTGTTTCTATTACTAGTTGTTCTACCACCTCATCCACCATTGATGTGACAGATGAATTAGAAGCACGACTACCACAACAAAATGCCACTCCTTCGAACCGATGTCATACACTCGCTGCTTCTTATGACCTTCTATGGTCTCCAAATAGATAGGATCTTAGTCAATTCGTCGAAGATATATAGAAGCCTCAACTTGTTGAGAAGCAACTATCACATGTTCATCCATGAGTTCCTGTGATAAAATAAATATAAATACTATTCAAGATATACATAAAATAAATTTAATATTTTTCATTTCGAACAACTTTCAAAATTTATCGTAGTATTATAAAATTTAATTAATATAACAAATTCTTATAGCAATCATCTGAGACTTGTCAACAAACTGACCATCCACTTTCTTCACAAGCATCTTCTTGAAAATCTCATTAAAATTGGGATCTCGACCCAATTCTTCGACATAGAGTATGTATTTATTAAGTGAAAAAATAACAAATGTTAAAAATTAATAAAACCATGCACATATTTGATTTATTTGGACTATTAGGACAACCACTAAATATATAAATATTTTAAATTATAAAATTTTACTAAATTTCAAGCATGCTAAATACTCAACTTTGACCCTCTTGTGTGACAAGCAAAGTCTTTGATTTTAATATTATAATATAATTATAACATTTTAATTATCGGCATCACTATCATCCTCCAATGGATCTTTTGACATTCCATCTAATTCTAATGGAACTTCTAACTCATATTCAGATAGAAATTGCTCATCTTCAATTTCTATTAGGCCGCCATTTAAATCACATAAATTTTCTGGATCTTTATCTACATGCACATGCTCAATATTATTTACGTTATCTTTTTAGAATTTTAGTGGAATAGCTAAGTTTGTACTTCTTTGTTGAGATGTTGGTATTTTAAAATTGATAGAGCCTTAATTTTGCAAATCACCCACCAGTCACTCTTATCACGAGATAAACTTAGATATGTATAATAATATACTTGAGTGGCTTGAACTCCCATAATAAATGACACATATCGATTCTATCTGTATTTATGGTTAACATCCACTAGCTTATAATATGAATGAATCTTTGTACCCATATTTTGTTTAGGATCAAACCACTCGCACTTTAATAATACAATCTTGTTACTTTTAAGTCCAGGATACTCCAACTCAATAACTTTTATGAGTTGACCTTAATAATCAATCTCATCTTCCCTATAACTTGAGCCTTTAATGGATACATCACTATTCTTTATTGTTTTAGAAGAACCATGCCTAATTGTGTGAAAATTATATCCATTGACAAAATATTAAGGATAGGTTGTTACATATCTAAACAGGCATTTACTTAGATTCTGAATGAAAATATTAAAATCTCCATTCAAAGGATAATTGGTCTATTGCATAAATTAAACAAATGATGTTAACAAATAAAAGATACTAATAAATTAAATAATTCAAAAAATTAAAACTTAATAATTCTCACATAGTTTTTGAACAAATTCGCAAATTATATTTCTAACATATAATCGACCTCATTGCTGGAGATTATTATTTGCCTATTTTTTAACTGCTCAACAAAAATACTGCACAAATATAAAAATAGTGAGAAAAAAAGTATATCAATTTATAATTATTCCTATTAATGACAAAATTAAACTATGATTAAACCTGTAAACATTTTGGCTATACATACTCAATATATGGTGCAACCTCTTCTGCTATATTACATCTTTTCTTTGCTCTTCCAAATACTCTTTCAAGGTGCTTGAAGATAGATCGCTTGTCCACAGAATCATCTTCTATCAGCACATGAGCTTCATCATTTCGAGGCACATATCTATTCTTTGTATTGACATGATCCTCAAAATAATAAGAACAAAATGGTGCTTTTTTTCTACTAAATATGCCTTGTAAATTGAACCTTCAACATTTGCCTTGTTTCTAACATTCAATTTCAACTAACGTAGATGCCTACAACCATACTGTTAGGTTTCAAATATATTAAATTACAATATTACTTTATGTTTGAAATAATAAAACATAGCTACGTATATTTATTTACTTCTCAAAAGGATAAATTCACCTGTATTGCATTGGCCCTACTATCCTTACTTCATATGCCAAATGGATTGGAAAATACTTCATTGAGTCAAAAAAGTTCAATGGGCATATCCTTTCAAGCTTATAAAGAATAAGTGGTATGTCATTCTCTAGCCTCACCATGTCATCTATTTTGATCGTGGTTGCAGTTAACTCTTTGAGAATAAACTAAGTTCTATAAGGACCATTCAAACACTTAGAAGAATTTATTTTTTCATTCTTTAGACCCAAACTAAGTTCTATAAACTAAGTTCTATTTAGTGGTATGTCCATTAGTTCTAGTAGCATCATTTTTAGTTATATTCTTTAGACCCAAACTCTAAATCTCTATCATAATATCATCTCTTGAACCAACTGTGGTGCAACCTCATCACTATTTTATTTTTTCAAAATGCAGTTTTATTTCGGTGGAATGGATGATTCATAGATAGAAACTTATGATGATTATCAAATCACGACTGTTCACCACTAAATTTGAGGGTAAATGCATCATACATTTTCATGCAATACGGGCATATGAATTGTCCTGTAGTACTCATACAGACAACATTGAATATGTAGGAAAGTCACCATCCACATAATGGCCTCTAGCATAGTGAACTTTTTCTTCTTTGAGATATCATATGTATAAATGCCACGATCCCACAAATGATTTAACTCTGTTATAAAAGGCTGAAAAAAAACTTACATCATGTCTTTTGGATTTTTTGCCCCTGGAACTAATATTGATAAAAATAAATATTACTATTTCATACACAACAATGGAGGCAAATTATAATGTGTCACTATCACTGTCCATATTGAATATTATTGTACAGATTGGCCAAATGGCTGAAATCCATCAGTGTAGAGATACAATCTCACGTTTCAAATTTTAGCTGCAAAATCTTGATGTATATGATTAAAATACTTCCAAGCAAATGAATTTGATAGATGATGCATCACCCCTTCTTCAACCTCATGCTCAAAATTTCACCTCATATCTTGTTCTATAGCATTTGATGCATATAGTCTCTATAATAGAAGAATTAATAGAAAATAATTCATCTTAGTGCAATTTTCATCATTTGTCTCATATCTGCAACACGAGGTGGCTTTTTAAATTGAGGATGATCACAAAAATTATAGCTATATAAATCAATATCACCACCCCAATATATTATACATTCATTGAAATAACAATCAATTTTCTTTATTGGTATACCCATAACTCATAGTAACTTCTTCGTGTTTTAAAAGTTGTTAGTGACCAAATTAGTAACAGGAACAATCTCCTTCATCAGTTTTGTCACCTAATCAAATAATTTCTCAGACTTAATTTTCTGACTTAATACTCATAAGTCGAGCCACAATTGACAATTGTGAATGTTTTTTATAACTAAGCCACGATTCATTATCTATATCTTTAAGCATATCATAAAATTTCTAAGCTTCAAGATAATGTGGTTCATCCATGTAATAGATATTGAAGTTTGCACCAGCAGCTTCAATGACCATTCTATGGTATGTGATTGATACTTCTTCACCATATGCAAATGATTCAGTACCCTCATTTCGGTCAATGTTCATAGCCTTTGTACTTTCCCCACAATTAATCCAAACAAAATAATTTGGTACAAAGCCATATTTAGCTAAATGGTATCTTATAGAGTTTACATCACGAAGAAGGATATTTTGACAATTGTGATTATTACACAAATGCTTAATTTTTTCTCCATCCATCCATCTCGATTGACTACATGCAAAATTGATGAATATTTCAAGCTCACTCAAAATCTTGATTCAAAATTCCATTCATAAACCTTTTGTACATCCACTGATGATCTGAATTCATTTTGCCTTGTCTTATTTGCAAAAATTAATGCTCAATCATTTTTTTTTGTATGAAACATATAATTAATTCAAAATATACTAATATTTAAATAAAATTACTTACAAATGAATATTTAAAAATTAAATATCATGATTATCAAGGCAATGTGTTTTTAGAATCTACATGAATAGATAAAGCAATTTTTAGGATGATAAAGATTAATAGATATCATGCTATTACTAGATGAAGGAAGCCAAATATGTGAATGAACAATAAAGGAAAGCAAAAAAGAAAGAAATTTAAAGTTTGAAGGGGGAGAGGGAGAGAGAGAGAGATGGGGAAGAGAGAGAGAAAGAAATGGGGGGGAGAGAGAGGGAGAGAGAGAAAGAGAGAAAGCAAGAAAGAAAGAAAGTGAGAGAAAATAGCATGAGAGAGAGAAAGAGAGAGAGAGAGAGAGAGAGAGAGAGTATGACATAGAAAGTAAAAGAGGGAGAGAGAGTGATACATAAAGAATGAGAGAGGGAGAGAGAGAGAGAGAGAGAGGGAGACAAAGAATGCAGTGTTAGAATGAAGAATTACATAAAAGAATAAAAAAATTTCTTTTATACAAACCTATCATATAACACATCTTTTGTTATACATAAGTTCATATATGAGCTTGAGGCCAAAGGTTGGCATTAGGTAAGAGTAGGACCCTTATTTCAACAGTAAGATATATCTGACCAATAGACACTCTAAGGCTATGTCATTACATATTGTTGATATTATATTTATCTTTTGCCATTTAATTTCAAGTTAGTGCAACAAATTAGTATTATCCCATTTATAATTATATGTTATTTTACATATAGTATATATAGTTATATATATATATATTTATACAAGTAGTTATATGTAGTTATTCATAAATATATACAAAGTTATAAACATATATATAAATTTACATATATGTATACATTGTTACAAATATAGTTATATTTAATTATATAAAGTTTTATATAGGTATACAAATATTTATATATAGTTATACACATATACTTAAACATAATGTTGTAGGTTGTTATAATTATAAATATAGTTACATGTGGTTATACATCACATATAGTTCAACTTATATTTATACAGGTAGCTATATATAATATTTCATTTAATTTTATATATTTATACATATAGTTATGTCGAGGCATAGTAAAATACATTTGTATATATTAATATATAAAAATGTATATTAAATATATGTTGTAAATTATAAATTTAAATATAGTTATGCATATAATTTTAATAGTTATACATATAGTAAGATACAATTATTTATAGTTATATGTTATTATACATATAGTAAATATTGTTATAAATAGTTATATATAGTTAAATATATAGTTATATCACTACAAGAAAATATCAATTTAGCTAAATAAATTTAGCTAGGAATCATTCACTAGCTAAATAGCGAGGGATTAGCTATGGAATAGCAAGGGATTTTTGAATTTACTTTGAAATAAATACTACCGATGGATTATTGATGGATTAGCGACGGATTAGTGATGGAAATATCTGATTGAAACTTTTCCGTCGCTAAAATTTTCATAAATTTTTGCGCAAAGAAAACCAGGAAATTTAGTGATGGATTTAGCGACGGAATTTTTCTAGCTAATATATCGAGAAAATTAGCAACAGATTTACCGACCCTAGCTAATTATAGCTTAATAAATTTCGTTGTTAATATTTTCGTAGATTTCCATGCAAAGAAACCAGGAATTTAGTGATGGATATAGCGATTGATTTTTCCTAGCTAATTATATCAAGATAAAATCTATAGCAAATAATTATCTCAATTTTTTTTACTATTTTATATTTTATTACAAATAATTATTTTTTAAATTTTAATTTTCACAAAATATATCCATTTAGCTAGGGATTTTGCCATAGCTATTTGCACTGGGGATAATTTTCGTTTCCAATCTTTAATGATTTAATTTTTTTTTAATTTATTATATGTTTTAATATTTTATTTAATTTTGTTTATTAAATATATGTCATGGTCTATAGATGAGCGATCCTTGAAAGACACATTCTCCTTGTAATATAATAAAAATCAGATATTATAAATAAATAATTTAAAAAATATAAAAATACAAATTAAGATTATATTAATAAGGACAAAATTAACTATTTTAATAGTTATAAAATTTTAAAAAAAAATTATGCACAAAATTTATTTAAAATTTTTAATTAAGAAACTTAAAATTTTTTATTAAAGTAATATTAAATAATTAATTCTATAATTATAAAAAATTTAAAAGATATTTTAAAAAAAATGAACCTACTTTGAATTTTCTACTAATATAAAGGTAAAATAATTTATTGTATGCTTAAATAGAAAATATTTACAAAAATATTTGAATTGATGAATAAACTAGTAAATATTATATCATTATAAGTATAAAAAAATTGTATTATTATAGGAAACTTTTAAAAAAATAATTACTACAAAATTTGAAATCCTAATATATAATAAAAATTAAAATTTTTTCATTAAATTTAAAAGAAAATAAATTGATATTTAAAAATAAATACATAGATGTTTGACCCTACTAAAATTTATAAGAATTAAATAATTGAGTAATATTTTTACTATTACCTTTTAATATTCAGTCTTTATTAAAATAATAAATATAACTTTTTATAATTATCTTCTCACTTTAAGTAATTTTTAGAATTTTAAAAAGTATATATTATATCAATTAATATGAAATTTTATGCTTTTAAAATTATTTCGTATTATCTTTATAAAAATTAATATGAATTCTTAAAAATTAATAACCATAAAATATATATATTTATATATTTTTTAACATAAAGAGTTTATAACTTTTAGAAGAGTGACTTGAAGAAAGATCATATTTTTATCTTTGCCTTGCTATATGAAATTTGCAAATTTTGTAGCTATTTAATTTTTTTTTTCTAGTTGGAAGTCCAAACAGCTATTTTTTGAAATTATTTATATATTTATTGTTTAATTAATTTGTTAATTAAAAATTGTAAGGTGTTTGTTTTTCATGTGTGACTTGCTACATGCATATGAACTTGTTGTAAATAATTTGATAATAAAAAAATATGAGTCTTTATGTTTTTTATATATTTATTGTTTATTTAATGTTTTGATAAAAAAAATAAAACATTTTAGGAATTTTTATAACTTCAAAAAGACTATCTTGTTGTCCAAGAGACAACTCTAACTCTCGCCAATCATCTCCACCTCTCTCTCTCGACATCGATACATCATAACCTAATGGTAGAGTAAGTGATAATTCCTTCAAGCCATGAGTTACTTATTGATTTGAGGTACATTTTCTACCCTAACTCTTCATCGATTATCTTAATGCATGAGTGTGTGTTTGGATATTGCTATTTTTTTTTTGAATTTCTTTTTCTACTCTCACTATTACCGTATATTATAACAATACTTCATTAATAACCATGGTATCCTTGGATTACTTTTATACACTGATTCATATACATACTTAATGCATGTGTGATATAATGCATTCTCATTGTGTGGATGCTGACGTTGCACAATAGGTATGGTATGGAGGCTTGATATCCATGTTTTTTGCTGCTCAGACATGCTTGTGATTTTGGATTATAATCACAAAATGTGTGTTGGTGTTTCTGGTGAGTAGTGTAAAACAACATATTTAATATTTACATAATAAATTATTTAATAATGATGATCCCAAGATTAATAACACATTAATATATATAAGTGTATTTTACTATATGTATAACTATTAAAATTGCATACATAACTATATATATAACTATTAAAATCGCATACATAACTATATATAAATATAATAACATAAATCTAATACACCCACACACACACACATATATATATAACTATATATAAATGTATTTAACAATATGTATATCAACATATTAATATATATAAATGTATTTATCTACATCAATACCTATACATAGCCATATGTCTAAATATATATAATTACATGAAAAACTATATATATCTACATCTACAATCAAAAATGGTTTAAAGTTTTGCTTTTCAATTTTTAGGTTATGCCGTACATGGTGGGTCTTGAGTTGCAGGTTATTAACAAAAATTAAAAATTCATTTCACTCCTGGTTGATGGATTTGTTATTTTAACACCTGATCATGAACAAGAAGCTTCGTCAGAGTTGTTGCCCATCAAATTTGATGGCCTGTCCAAGGTTAGTACTTTATGAGCTATAATGGTCTGGGTGGACTAGATCATAACAAAAGATAGCACTGATAATCTTTGAATTAAATAAAAATATGATCATAAACATAATGGATGTGCTTGGTAGGACAATCCTTGTAACTTATTGTTATATATTTATCAAATTAAATGCCCTCACTAGAAGTGGAGACCCATCAAATCCCTTATTTTCCTTCAAATTTGTATTGTTAATTTGTTATATGCACTTCATTTGAATTATTTAAATTTTCTATGTCACTGTTTAATTTGATGTTTATTTATTCTTTTCACTACCGAGAAAATTGCTTCTTTCTTTGCAGGCAGTTCAACCAGGGGATACCATTTTTAATGGTCAAGACTTGTTAACAAGAAGTGAAACTACTTCAGTGTGGCTGTAGGTAATGAACAACATTCATGGTTGTCTGACGTGTGCCTGTGACATTAAAATGGGATAATGATTTAGAATGTTCTATTCCCAAAATAATGTTATGCTCATGTACGTCTCATGTGCTTGACTGAACAAGTAGGTATTTGAGGTAAGGGAAAATGATGTGGTTTGTGTGATAAAGAACTATGCAACTTTGGTAGGCTCACTATTCACCCTGCATGTTTCCCAAATTCATATCAAACTTCCTACACTTTCTGCTCAAGATATGGAGGTCAATCTATTTCATTGATTTCACTTTTGGAATTTGGAGAATGCTTACATTTTCGTTGTTCTGTATTGGTTGTGTTTCAGGTTATCAGCACTTAGGGTGTGCAAAATAATATTGATTTTCTCTCCTTGTCATACACCCGCCACTAGGAGGATGTTTGAGATGTAATTCTAATGATGCAGTTCTTCCTCTTAGTTTATAGTCATTTTCAGAATCATAGTTTATTGCAGTAGAGAAGCTTCTTTAATGTGTTGTTTTTAATCTCTAAAAATTGAAAATATGTTTATCAACTCTTTAGTGCATAAACATTTCTCAATAATTTTGTAGTACATAATTTTGTGCTAGCCCCTCCACAAAAGTTTTCTTTGTAAAATATATTTTACTGCGAAATTATCTTTTTATAATCAACAAAATCATAATTATTACTATATTTTTCTCAAGCTTGTATTAGTTGTGTTCATAAATTTTATTTATTAATAAAGAATTTACTCAGTGCACAAGTCTCCCGCTTAGCCTAAGGTTTGAGAGGTGTTAATATTATGATGATCTTATCCTCGAAAACCGGAGATGCTTTATCTATTGAGTTTTGAACATGATGTCTATTGTCCTTTGACGAAGACACTCAGCATCACAAAAAGACATGACCTATATGTTTTTGCACTATTCATTCTTCGGCATGAAATTAGGTAAATTGTAACATGGTGCATCTATATATATGTCTATATGTTTGCATGCATAAAACTATCCACACACACATCCATCATCTATATGTATGCGTGTGTGCATGTTATTTTCTTTAAATATATTTCCAAGCTCCACCAGTGATTTTTTTGTGATGTTGTTTATTGATGCAGTCTAAGATGGAAACAATATGTGTTGTAGCACAGACCTGTGAGAATCTATCTCATTTTGGAGAGCATAGTCTAACCCAAATTTTTTCCATGATTGAAAATGCGAATGTTAGTTGTTTCCACTGTAATTGTCGGAGGAACATGAGCCTGCTACTTCTTGCTTTACCACTAGTTCTCAGACATAATTAGATGGTGGTCTTCTATTGTACATTCTAGCATGCTAAATAATATGAATTATTCTGAAGGTGCAACAGCAAAAAGAATTGTTTTGTTTATAATCAAACTTTTTTCATCATTTGATCTTAGAGGCACATGGGCCATAAGATTTTTTGATATTATTATTTCTTTCTATTGAAAAAAACTTTTTTCTTCATATGTTTTCATTGGTGCTATTTCAAGATTTGGTTTATTCAGGTTTTTTTTTGATCAACTACCAAAGTCTTTTTTTTTCTCTTTTAGATGGTAAATCTCCTTTCTTATTCTACACCTAGGGAAACAAATAATTAATGTTGTATTTTTTACTAATTCTTCTCATATAAATGAAGTGGGAAACTTTGTTTTCCTATGTGAAAACTGTGGCTTGTTTATCATTCATATTATTGATTTATTTTAGGGACTGGCTCATTTTGAAGAAATACTACAAGAAGCAAATGATAATATTATTTCTCATGGTAATTTAGGGATAAGCAGATGTTTATCTTTCTCGTGATTTATTTTACTAATTCTTCTAATGTGTGTGTGTCATCCGAGGCAATGTGCTTATATATACGTACATATAATACTGTAGTATATATGTACATATATACTATAGTATGCATGTACGTATAAACCAAGTATATACGTAGGTATATTCTATAGTATATATGTACGTATATATAATCGGTATATACGTAGGTATATTCTATAGTATATATGTACGTATATATAATCGGTATATACGTACTTATATACTATAGCATATATGTACGTATATACTCAGTATATGTACTTACACTATAGTATATACGTAGGTATATACGTACTTACATACTATAGTATATACGTACATATACGTACGTATATACTAAAGTATATATGTATGTATATACTACATATATGCATATGTATTTAGTGCAATATATACGTACGTATATATCATGTATATATATATATATATGTATATACTAAGTATATACATATGTATAGATATACAAATAAATCAAAAGATAGTAAGATTATTAGATAGATATACATGTAGATAAACAAATTTAGAGATAGATCGATGGACATGTAGTTAGATAGATATATAAATTGATAGATTTGTTCTTATAGATAGATAGATAAATAGATAGATATATAGATAGATAGATAAATAGATAGACAAATAGTTAGATAAATAATTAGACAGATTAGTTGACAGACAGACAGACAAATAGATATTTAGACACTTAAATAAAAAGAATTAAAAATAGATAGATAGATAGACGGATAGATAAATGAATAGATAGGGAGAACGATAGATGGATATATAAATGGATAGATAGAGAAAAAGATAGAAAAATAAATAAACAAATAGATGGAAAGATAGATTGACGGATAGATTGAATGATGGATAGATAGATAGATATATAGATAAATAGATAGATATATTTAAAAAGAAATAGGTAGATAGACAGACATATATATACACACACACACACACACACACACACATATATAAGATAGATAGACAGATAAATAGAATGATTGATAGACATACAGATAGACACATATATAGATAGATATATATACAAATAGATAGATTGTTTGATAGACTGATAAATAGACATATTGATAGATAGATAGTGAGATATATTAATAGACATATAGATAGATAGATAGACATATTTAAAGACAAATATATAGATAAATAGATAGATAGATAGATAGAAATATTGATAGAAAGATAGACAAATAGATAGACATATATATAGATAGATAGATAGACACATAGAAAGATAGATAGATAAACATATAGATAGACAAATAGATAGAAAGATATATATTCATATAGATAGATAAATAAATAGGTAGATTGATAGATAGATATATAAATAGATAGATAATCATATAGATAGATTGATTGGTTGTTTCATAAATAGATAGGTAGACATATAGATAAAGAGATAGATAGAAATATATAATGACAGATAAAAAGATAAATAGATAGAAAGATAGAAAAATAGATATATAGATAAACAGATAGATAGACAGACAGATAGAAATATAGATAGACATATAGTTACAAACATAGATTCAAAAATAGGTAGACAAATAAATAAATAGATTGATAGACATAAAGAAAGATAGTTAGACAATAAATAGAAAGATGATTGATAAATAGTTAGAAAGATACATAGTAAAATACATAGATAGATTGATAGAAAGATTGAAGAAAAATTGATTGACATATAGCTAGATAGATATATAAAAAGATAGATAGACAAATAGATAGCTAGATGAAGACATATAGATAGATATATTGATAGATTGATTGACATATAGTTAAAAAAATAAATATATAGATAGATAGATAGATAGATATACAGATAGATATATAGAGAAATATATAGTTAGATAGATAGATAGATAGACACATATATAAATAGATAGATAGATAAATAGAATGATAGATGGACAGATAAATAAACAAATAAATAGATAAATAAACAAAAAAATAGATAGATAGATAGATATATAGATAGATATATATATATATATATATAGATAAATAGATAAATAGATAGAAAGACATATTGATAAACAAATAAATAAATAGATCGATAGACATATAGATAGACTAATAGATAGACATAAAGATATATATATATATAGATAGATAGATGGACAAATAGATAGAGAGATTTATATAAAGGAAATAGATAAAATGATAGACATATTGATAGATAGATAGAAAGATAGGCAGATAGATAGACAAATAAATAGACAGATAGATAGACAAACACATAGATAGATAGATAGATAGATAAATAGATAGATAGAAAGGTATAAAGATTGACAAATAATTAGACAAATAGATAGACAAATAGATAGTGAGAAAGATAGATACTTATACAGATAAATACTAAGATAGATAGACAAATAGTTAGACAGATAGATATATAGACAAATAGATAGACATATAGATAGATAGAGAGACAGACAGGTAGATAGATAGATAAATAGATATAAAGATAAACAAATAGATAGTTAGATATTCAAATCGTTAGATAGAATGATAGTTAGATAATTAGAAGGATAGATGGATAGATAGACTAATAGATAGAGAAATAGATATATAGATAGATAGAGAGATAGATATATAGATAGATAGATAGATAGATAAACATATAGAAAAACATATTGATAAACAAAAAAATAGATAGATAGATAGACAAATAGATAGACATATAGATAGATATATAGATAGATGGGCAAATAGATAAATAAATAGATAGAGAGAACAAAAGATAAAATGATAGACATATAGATAGACAGATATATAGGAAAATATGAAAATATATAGAAAGTTAAATAGAGAGAAAAAAGATAAAAAGATAGATATATATATATATATATATATATAGAAAGATACATAGAAAGATAAGTAGATAGATAGACAGACAGATAGGCAGACAGATAGACATACATATATATAGATAGATAGACAGATAGATAAACAAATAATTAGAGAAAAAGATAGATAGATAGATAGGGACATAGATCAACAGATAGATAGTTAAAAGATACTTATACAAATAAATAGTCAGATAGATAGACAAATAGATAGACACATGGATAGATAGATATATAGTCAAATAGATAGACATATAGATAGATAGATAGACAGATAGATAGACAAGTAGATAGACAGATATATAGACACAAAAATATATATATAGATAGGTAGACAGAATGATATATTTATAAATATACATATAGAGAGATAGGTAGATAAATAGATAGATAGATAGACATATAGATAGATATATATATAGACAGATAGACATATAGATAGATGTATAGATAAACAGATAGACAGACAGACAGATAGAGAGATAGATATATAGATAGATAGACAAAAAGATAGAGAAATTAATATACATTTTAATAGATGGATCGATAGACAAACTGTTAGATACATAGATAGATAGACAAATAGAAATACAAATAGTTAGACAAATAGATAGATTTATTGATAGATAGAAAGATAGAAAGTAGATATATAGATAGATTGATAGATAGATAGAAACATAGATAAACAGATAAATAGACATATAGATAGAGAACAAATAGATTGATAGATAGATAGACAAACATATAGATAAATAAATTGATAAAAAAAGACAGAAAGATACACATACATATATAGAGATAGATATAAAAACATATAGACAAATAGATCGATAGATAGATAGACATTTAGATAAACATATAGATAGAAAGTTACACATAAAGTTAGCTTGATAGCTAGATAGAAAACTAAAAAGATAGATAAGTATATTGATAGAAAGATAGATCAAAAGATAGTTAGGCAGATATATTTAGAAACAAATACTCTCGCATATAAAAAAACAAATAGAAAGATAGAAAAAAAATATAGATAGACAGACAGACATATAAATAGATAGATACATGCATCGATAGATAGACAGATAGATAGACATATAGATAGATAGATAGACAGACAGATCAATAGATAGATAAATAGAAAGATAGATATATAGTTAAACAAATAGATTAATAAAGATATAAATAGACACATAGATAGATAAATATAAAGAAAGATAGGCAGACAGATAGACAGGTAGATAGATAAACAAATAGGCAGATAGATATACATATAGATACATATATAGATTGATAGATAGTTAGAGAGATAATAAATTGATATATAGACAAATATATAGACATATAGATAGACAGATAGACACATAGATTAGAAAATATATAGAAAGATAAATGGATAGATAAACAAAAATAAATATACTAACATATCGAAATAAAGATTGAAAGACAGATACTAATAAAAGAAGATGATAGATAGACAGATAGATATACAAATAAATAGACTGTATGATAGACCGATCGATATATAGATAGTTAGATACAACTATAAATAGTTAGAAAGAAAAAAGATATATAGATATACAAAAATATAGATAGATAGTTAGATAGATAGACAGATTGATCTACAAATAAATAGATAGAATGATAGATAGATTAATATATGGATAGATAAATAATTAGATAAATAGACAAATAGATAGATAAATAGATAGACAAATAGTCAAATAAATAGATAGATAAATTGACAGATAGACTAATAGACAGAATGATAGATAGATAGTTAGATTGACATATAGATAAATAGATAGATCGACAAATAGATAGAATGCCTGATAGATTGATAGACACATAGATATTTAGATTACTAGATAGATAGTTAGATAGATAGATAGATAGAAAATATATATATATATATATATATATATATATATATAGACAGACAAATAGATAAATAGATACTAAATAGATAGTGATATATATATACATAGCTAACAAATTTATTCATAGACAAATAGACTAATAGACAATAGATAGATAGATCAAAAGATAGATAAACAAATAGACACATAAATGGATATATAGATAGATGGATAGTTAGATAGATGGATAGTTAGATAGATGGATGGATATATATATAGGTAAACAAATTTATTGATAGACAAATAGATAGATATGCAATAGATATATAGAAAAATATATACATAAATAAATAGACACATAGAAGGATATATATATATATATATATATATATAGTTAGATATAAAAATTGATAGATAGTTATATAAATAGTTGGACAAATAGATGGATAGGTAGATAAATAAAAAGACTGATAGATAATTATACTGATAGATCAATAGACATCAAGATAGATAGATAGATAGAGAGATATACAAATATAGACATAGACATAGAGATAAAGAGACATAGATAAATTGACAGAAACATAGATAAACATATAGATAGATAGATAGATAAATATATAGTTAAAATAATATACATATATAACGATAGTAAAATAGACAAATATATAGATAGATATACAGATATATAGACAAATTGACATATAGACAAATAAAAGCAAAATTGATAGATAGACAGACATATTTAATAATATATAGATAGACAGATAGATATAATAATAGAAATATTGGTAGATAAATATATAGATAGATATGTAGATAGATAGACCGATAGGCATAGAGACAGATAGACAAATAGATTGATAGATAAAAAGATAGAAAGAGAGACCAATAGATTGATAGACATTTAGGCACTTAGATAAATAAATAGATAGACATAAAGATAGATTGATATATAGACATATATACATTTAGATAGATTGATTGATAGGTAGGTAGATAGGCTGATAAACTAATAGACATTAATATAGTTAAATAGTGAGATAGAAAGACACATAAACAGATTGATAGATAGATGGATTGATTGACACATAATTATAGTCTGATAGAGAAATATACATATAGAGAGATAAAAAAATAGGTAGATCGGTAGATTGAAAGATCGATAGATAGACAGATAGACATAAAGATCATTTTGAATGATTGATTGATTGACAGATAGACAAAGAGATAGTTAGAAGGATAGATAGATTGGCATATAGATAAATTGATAGACAAAAAAACAAATAGATATATAGACATTTAAATAGATAGATAGACATTTAAATAGATAGATAGATAAATAGATAAATAAACAAATAGATAGAGAGATACACAAATAGATATACAAATCGACAAATAGATAGATAGACAGGTGGATAAATAGATAGATAGATATAAAGCCATATACAAAGATAGAAAAATAGATAGATAGATGACAAATAGATTGAAGTATATATATATATATATATATGCATATATAGATAGAGGGACTAATAGATAGATAGATAGATAGACAATTATATAGCTAGACAGATAGAAGGATAGAAAGATAGATTGTCAAATAATTACAAAGAAAGATAGATAGACAAAGACATTTAGACCAATATATATATATATATATAGACATATAGACTTATACACAAATAAATACATTGACACATATAAACATAGATAGATATACAAATAGATAGATATATAGACATATAGATACATAGTAGAGACATAGACAGATTTAAAAAGATACAGATTGATAGATAACTAGATAGAAAAATCGACAAATAGATAGATATACATATAGACACATAGACACATAAATAAATAAATAGATTGACAAACAGATAGATATATAAATATATAGATCGATTTACAAATAAACAACTAGAAAAATAAACATATAGAAAAATAGACATGTAGATTTATAGAGATATAACAAATATTTAAATAGATAAAGAAATAGATATATAAACATATAAAAAATAGGTAGATACATTGATAGATAAATAGATAGAGAGATAAATTACAGAAAAATAGATAGATAGATATACAAATAGACACAAAGGCATATTGACACATAGATAGATAGGTAGATACACAGATAGACAAATAGACAGATAGACAGATAGATATGGATAGATAGATAGATAACATATAGATAGATATACCCATAGACATGTAGATAGGTAGACATTTAGATAGATAGATAGATATATAGATAGAAAGATTAATATATAGACTGATAGACCGATAGTTATATTGATAGATAGATAGATAGATAGACAGACTGAAAGACATTTAGATAGATTGATAAGGTAAATATATAGAATGAAATATATAGAGATATATAAATAGATAGAAATATAGAAATATAGATATATAGATATATAGATATATAGATAGGAAAATTGAGAGATATATAGATAGTCATATTGAAAAAAAGATAGATATATAAAGATTTAGATAGACAGACAGATAGATAGATAAATATACAAATACATAGATAGACACGTAAATAGATAAATAGAAAGAGAGATAGAGATACAAATAAAAATTATATAGGTAGATAGATTGAAAGATAGCTAATTATATATAAAGATAGACAACTATATAAACGGATACACAGATGGATAGATATACATAAAATAGGTAGACATATAGAAAAATAGATAGATAGATAGATAGATAAGAAGTAGTTAATTAGATAGATAGATAGGTAGATAGATAGATACATACATAGTTAAATAGGTTGACAAATTCAGAATTTGATTAATAGATAGATAGATAATAAGATTGCAAGATAAACCTATAGATAGACAGACAGACAGATAGATATATAGATATAAAGATAGATAAAATATAAATAGATATACAATTAGAAAAATACATAAATTGATAAAAAAATATATAAATATACACAGATAGATGGATAGAAACATTGACTTATAGACTAATAGACTAATAGATAGATAGATAGACAGATTATTAGATTGATAGATTGATAAAGAAACAAATAGATAAATAGAAAAATAAAGAGTTCAACAGAAAGATAGAAAGTTAATTAGACAAATAGAATAATAGACCAATTGATAGATATATAGATAGACTCATATATATATATAAATAGAAAAATAGACAAATAAATATATAGACAAATAGAAAAATAGAAAAATATATTTATAGTGAAATAAAAAGATAGACGGATAGATAGATAAATAGATTGATTGATAGATTGAAAGACTAATAGAAAAAAAACATTTAAAAAGTTATATAAATAGAAAGATATATAGATAGACGGATTTAAAGATAGACATTTAGAAAAATAGATAGATAAATAGATAGATTAACAAATTTATAGTTAAACAAATAAATAGATAAATACATAAATAGAAAGATAGATAGATAGATATATAGATAGATAGATAGATAGAAAGATAGACAAATAGATATAAAGAAATATAGACAGATATACAAATAAACAAATCTACATATAAATAGTTTGATAATTACATAGAGATATATATATAGATAAATCGACATATAGAGAAAAAAATAGAAATATTTATTGAAAGATAGACTAATATATATATAGAATTAAGGACTGATAGACTTATAAACAAAAAGGGACATAGTGAGATAACAGATAGACATATAGATAGTTTGATAGAAAGGTTGATATAAATATAGATAAACAAAGAAGAAGATAAATAGAAAGCCAACTAGATCAAAAGATAGATACATATATATATAGATAGATAGATAAATAGATAGACTAATAGACATATTGATAAATAGATGGATAGACAAATAAACACATAGAAAAATAGATAGACTAATAGATAGAAAGAATTAAATAATGATAGATAAATTGATTGATATATAGATATATAGATAGATTGACTAATAGATAGTAGGATAGATAGATAGACACATAGACACAAACAAATAGATAGATTGATAGATAGATAGATATATAAATAAATCAATAAATGGAAAGACAAATAGACATATATATAGATAATCAAATAGATAGATAGATAGAAGATACATAAATTGATATATATATATATATATATATATATATATATATATATATATGTTGAATGAAAGATAAATACATATATTGATAATAGCTAGATAGAAAAAATATAGATAAACAAATAGACACATAAAAAGTCAATTAGAAATATATATAGATCGACATATAGATGTATAGGTAGAAGGACAGATAGATAGACAGGTGCATAGATAGATAGACAGATAGACATATAGATAGATAGATAAATAGATAGATAGATATATAAATAGATATTCTTAAAGAAAGATCGATAGATATACACATAGACAAATAGACACATAGACAAATAAATAGATAGATATATATATATATATATATATATATATATATATATATATAAATTGATAGATAGACATAATGACAAATATAAAGATAGATAGATAGGGATATTGATTGATTGATAGACTGATATATAGGAAGGCAGTTTAGTAGTTGGATAGAAAGACATATAAATAGATATACAGATAGATGTATTGAAAGACAAACTTTTACACTGATAGACTAATATACAAATAAAAAGATAAACAGATAGATTAATTGATTGAGAGTAAAAAAGGTAGACATATAGATATAAAGATAGATAGATAGATATAATGATAGAGAGACAAATAGATAGATAGGCAGATAGACAGATTGACAAATAAATAGATAAATATACATACAAAAAGATAGACAAATAGATAGATAAATAGACAGACAAATAGATAGACAGATTAATAGATAAATTGATAGACAAATAATATATAGACTAATAGACTAATATACATAAAGTTAGATAAACAAATAGATAGATAGATATATTGATAGAAAGAAAGATAGACATATAGAAATATAGATAGATAGATTAATAGATATATAGACAGTTAGACAAATAGATAAATAAATGGATACATAGATAGATAGTCAGAAAGATAAATATATAGATAGATATATAGATAGATAGACAAATTGATAGTTAAGTAGACATCCATATATACAGATTGATAGACAGTTGCATCATTTGATAGATATATAGATAGATAGATATATATATATATATATATATATATATATATATATATATATATATATATACATATATATACATATATGTATGTATGTATGTATGTATATACAGACAGATTTTCTAATAGTATGATAGATAGTTAGACAGTTAGACAGATATAAAGATAGATAATTTGAGAGTTACATAGATAGATAAATAGATAGAAAGATTGACAAATAGACAAATATACATATAAACAGATTAACATATAGACAAATAGACACAAGATAAATATAAACATAGATAGATAGACATAGATAGATAGGTAGATAAATAGATAAATAGATAAATAGATAAATAGATAAACAAATTTAAAAATAGTCACATAGATAGAAAGACAGATAGATAAATAAAAAAATGGACAGTTATACATAAGACACATAGACACATAAATAGATAATAAGTTAAAGAGATTGTCATATAAACTAATATACTAATAGACAAATATATACTATGATAGATATATAGATATAAAATTAGATAAATAGAAAATTAGATAGATAGATAGATATATAGACATATAGATTGATTAATAGATTTTTTGATAAACAGCTAGATATATATATATATAGACAGATATACTAGTAGACAGAAAGATAGATATAAAATAGATAAAAACTCGAGCACCACGAATAGATCATAAATAATTCTAATTTCTCACACATTAAACTTTCTTTTATATTTATGGGAGTTTCATAATCATCAAGTAGATTGATCACTTCATAATTCTTCTCTAATCCATGAGATCTCTTCTATAATACAACTGTGGGCTGAAAAACTATTGTCTGTCACAAAGAGGATAGAGTTGTTAGATTTTATCATCCAAGGAATTGAGGATACTAGTTTTTACACTTCCTCATCCCTCAGGCGATTGTCATTTCTAT
>JAREIK010003080.1:168892-176392 GCA_029783825.1 Sapria himalayana | reverse complement strand
ATCTCTGAGCTTGTTTATGATCTTTAAAAAAAATTAATAGTTTAGCATCATATACTATATCTAAAAAAATACTAATAACCTAATACAACAAGTTTTTAATAATAACTAACATATCCAAACCAACTAAAAGTTACAACACCAATGAAATAAAAAAAACTTACAATCATCCTTAAAATTTAAAAATAATGTTTAAATCTAACATATAACAACTTCAAAATAATCTATATATCTTCATCTTTCACCACGATCTCTTCCATGTATTGGCCTTTGAAGCTTTCAAATAAAAGCAAACCTTGATAGTTTATATAGTTAAAATAAACTTCGAATAAAAAATATAATAAAAGCTTAAAAGTCTACACCTCAAATAATAATATAAATAATAAGTAACTTTGAATATTATCTAATCAACAAATAATAATATACCCATGTAACCCAACCTCAACTATATGCCAAAAATTAAAGAATATACAAGAAATGAAATCAGTTCCACATTATGCCATAAAAGCAACTTTCAAGTGTGATATATTTGAATCTCTTTGAAGTCATCTTCATACTATAAACATTGTAACAATTTATAAAAAATAAAATAAAATATTAACATTGTAAAACAAAACCTAAACATGTACATAAACAACAATAAAAAAGCTTAAAATATTAATATTTAATAACAGCACAAAATCAAATTTAAACTTAAAATATGATAATAATTTGAGATTTACTTTTCTTTTTCACTTTATCCCATTAAAGACATGCCAATCTTCACCTCATAATAATACTTTAACCATGTCTTCTCCTAAAGATGCATGATGTGGTTCAATAACTATCCCCCCTAACACTGAATGCTGACTCTGAAGCTACAGTTGTGATTGGAATTGATAATACATCACATGCCATCTTTGATAACACTAAAAACTTTAGAGACTTCATCTTTCACCAATCTAAGACATCAAAATTTAAATTTTCACAAAGATGAACACCTTCTTCTAGATATATATTTAAATCAAATTTAACTTGTTCAATTGATGATTCAAGATGTCTTATATAACTAAAAAATTAAGCCCTCACTCCACTTGTTCCCATCGTCACAGCACTAGAAGATTCATTTTGATTCTCACTTTCACCCTCTTTTTCACTACCATTTGCTCTATAACTTTCAACATAATCTCTATAAAGCATGCGCAAAGTCTCACGAATAGTTATAATATGTTCAATCATATCTGATCTTGAGTAAATCATAGGAAAATGCCACACAATTAATTGTATTTTATTTCTTGGATCTAAAATGGCTACCATAGAGATCAACAAATTGCACTCACCCCAATACTTGTCAAACTCATCTTTCAACTTCATAATCATTGAATGCATAAAATCATTTTCATCAAGATATTTTTCATCCAACAACCTCTTGATATTATAAAGCTCGGGAAAAAATAAATTTGATGTTGGATATCCAGAACCTACAATAACATGTATGATATTACCTAATTAAAATAAATAATTTTAAAAGCATGTAAATCAAAAAATTAATTAAGATTAGTCATAAAAAATAATAATACCTAAAATATTTTTTGTAAGTTCATTAAATGCTGCAATAAATGAAAAAATTTCAGCAACTTTCATCCAATTATCCTCACTAGGCAAGAACAAGCAACTTGCTTCTCTTTGTGGATATCTAGGAAAAACAACTTTAAACTCCAAGTTAGTCAACAACATAAATAATGCTGCATTCCACCGGTGCAACAATCAAAAATAAGTTTCTTCGAAGGCAACATCAATTGCTTCACAATTTCTCCAAAAATATTCAGATGACTCTCTAACTGTGTCACATGTTTAACACTTTCTTGTACCTATCTAACTATCTATCTGTCCATTTGTCTGTTAATTTGTCTGTCTATGTATCTATCTATCCGTCTATTTGTTTGTTTGCATGTCTCTCTTTCTATCTATCTATCTACATGTATATCTATTTGATTAAATATCTATCTATCTGTCTGTATTTCTATATTTCTATCTTTCTATATGTATATCTATCTATTTATCAATCAATCTAATCTATCTATCTATCTACATTTCTATCTATCTTAATATCTTTCTATATGTCTTTCTATTTGTCTATATATTTGTCTATCAATCCATCCTTCTATCTATCTATCTATCTATTAGTCAGTTTATCTATATATCTATTTGTTTGTCTGTCTATCTATATATATATATATCTATCTATTTGTCTACTTGTCTCTCTAATTATCTTCCTACCTGAATATCTATCTATCTGTCTGTGTGTTAGTATAAATGTCTTCAAACTTTTGTTTATCTATATGTATATAAATCTGTGAATCTATCAGTATGTCTGTCTATCTATCTGTCTATATATAAGTCTATCTATCTATATATCTAGCTATCTATCTAATTATATAACTATCTTTATATCTTTCTATCTAACTATCTTTCTATCTTTCTATCTATCTTTTTATCTATATCTTTATCTATATATCTATTTATATATCTATCTATCTATTTCTCTAATAATCTATCGATCTATATGTCTATCTATATGTATATCTATCATTCTATCTATAAATCAATTAATCTTTTTATATATCTTTCTATCTATATATCAATCTATTTATCTGTATGTTTGTCTATCTATCAATTTATCTAGCTATCTATATATCTATTTCTCTAATAATCTATCGATCTATTTGTCTATCTATATGTCTATATATCATTCTTTCGATCGATCAATCAATCTATCTATTTGTCTATCTATCTGTCTATCAATATATCTAACAATTTGCCTATCAATTAGTCTCTCTATCAGTAATTAATCTATCAATTAATCTGTCTATCAAATTATTTATCTATCTATCTATCTATCTATCTATCTAACTATCTATTTGTTTATCTAAATGTCTTCATATCTGTGTATCTATTTGTCTATTAGTTTGTCTGTCTTTTTGTCAGCCTGCCTGGGTACCTACTTAATTGTCTACCTGCATGAAGACTAAAAATCTTTCCATTTGTCTATCTATCTATCTATCTGTTTGTCTATCTGGTTGTATATCTCTATGTCTATCTTTTAATCTCTCTATCAATCTATATTTCAATCTATATATCAATATGTCTATCAATCTCTCTATTTATCTATCTATCTATCTATATATATCTTTCTATCTATCTAATTATTTATATCTATCTGACTACATATATATATATATATATATCTATGTATCTATTTATTTTTCTATCTACCTGCCTATCAATCTGTGTATCAATCTGTTTATCTATCAGTATATCAATTTTGTGTATTAATCTATCTATTAAACTATTTATATGACAATTTTTTTATTTGTCTATCTATCTATTTATCTATCTATCTTTTTGTCTACCTACTTGATTGACTTTCTACCTTCCTTACTTTCTATCTATCTTTCTATTTGTGTATCTATTTATCTATCTGTCTATATATTTGTTTGTTTGTTTGTCTATCTACCTATCTATCTATCTATATGTCTGTCTGTCTATTTGTCTATTTTAATATCTATCTGTCTTTCTATCTGTCTGTCTATCAATCTATTTGTCTATCTATCTATATATCTATCTATCTGTCTATCTATCTATCTATCTTTATATCTATTTATATATCATTCTCTCTTTCTTTCAATATATATGTCTATTTATCTATCTATTTGTCTATCTATCTCTTAATCTACCTATTTTTCTATCTTCTTATATATTTCTATATCTATCTGGCTATCAATTTGTCAATATATTTGTCTATTAATCTGTCTATCTATCTATCTATCTTTTTGTCTGTCTATCTATTTGTTTGTTTGTGTGTTTGTCTATCTGTCGGTCTATTTTTCTACCCGTCTCCCTGACTATCTGCCTGGCTGACTATCTTTCTGTTTGTTTTTGTGTTTGTCTTAATGTTTATCTATCTATTTATTTGTCTATTTTTTTATCTATTTGTGTGTCTATCTATTAGTGTGTCTTTCTATATGTGTGTCTATCTATCTGTCTATCTATCTGTCAATCTCTCTGTCTATATATCTATTCATATTTTTTTCTATTATTTGTCTATCTATTTGTCTATCTTGTTTCTATCTATCCTTGTATCTATCTATTTATATATCTATCTATATATCTATATATCTATATATCTATCTATCTGTTATCTATCTATCTATCTGTCTATCTATTTATATGTCTATCTGTCTATCTTTTTATCTTTTCTTATATTTATCTATCTATATATCTATTTATCTATCTATATATTTATCTATATATGTATCTGTCTATCTATTTGTCTATATGTCTATTTATTGATCTATCTATTTATTTATCTATCTATCTATTTATCTATCTATGTCTCTATCTATCAATATATGTATGTATCTATCTATCTGTCTATCTATCTACTTATCTATCTTTCAATCTATCTGTTTACCTATCTGTCTATTCATCTATCTTTCTATCTAACTTACTATCTATATATCTATCTATATATTTATTTATCTATCTATCTATTAGTCTATCTATTAGTCTATCTATTAGTCTATCTATATGTTTATCTTTTAATCTATCTATCTATTTATCTACCTATTTATTTATCTATATATCTATCCATCTATCAACCAATCTATCTATCTATCTATCTGTTTATATATCTATCTGTCTCTATCTATTTATATTTTGTCTATCTATATGTCTATTTCACTATAATAAAATGTCTGTTTAGATATGGAAATTTAGCTAGAGAAATAATCCCTAGCTAATTAGCAAGGGATCATCTAGAGAATAGCAAGAGATGTTTGATTTTACATTAAATTACAAATTTTCAGAGAATTTGTGATGGATTAGAGTTGGAAATTTTAGATTTAAAAATGTCCCTAACTAATATTATCCTAAATTTTAACGCAAAGATCGGTGGGCATTTTAGCAATGACTTAAGAGATGGATTTCTCCTAGCTAATTTGTTGAATACAAAATCCCTCGTTAAATAATATTATGAATTTATTTATATGATTTTATATTTAATTGCTAGTGATTATTTCTATAATGATATTTTTCACAAAATATATGAGTTTAGCTATGAATATTTCTCTAGCTATTTGGGCTGGGGATAATTTTCATTGTTAATCTTTAATGATTTAAATTTTTTTATATATTATTTGTTTTAATATTTTGTTGTAATTTTTAAAATTAAATATATGCCATGGTATATGCATGAGCAAACCTTGAAAAACACATTATTCCCATATAATTATAAAAATAAATATTATAAATAAATAATTTCAAAAATATTTAAATACAAATAAAAATTTATATTAATAAAGACTAAAATAACTATTTTTTATAATTATAAAAGTTTTAAAAAATTATACAAAATATTTTTTCAAAAAATTTAATAATGTAATTTAAATATTTGTATTAAATAAACATTAAATAATTAATTATATAATTAATCATTTTTAAGATATCTTAATTAATAAATGAACATACATAAAAATTAATACTAATAAAAAGCTAAAATATTTAATTGTATGATTAAATAAAAAAACTTATAAAAATACATGAATTAATGAATAAACAAGTAAATATTTATATTATTTAAAATAAAAAAAAATTTTATGATTATATGAATCTTTTAAAAAAATATTTACTAAAAGATTTAAAATTTTTGAATTATAAAAAAAATTTTAAATTTTTCATAAAATTTAAAAGAAAATAAACTTATATTTAAAGATTAATACACATATGCTTTAATTACATCAAAATAATTCTGATGATTTAAAAAATAAATATGTTAGTGTAGTTATTAAAAGAATACTTCAAGTTTTTTTTAGGATTTCAAAAGAGTTATTTAAAATATTACTAATAAAATTTTTTTGTCCTAAAAACACTTAAAATTATATTTAGCCCTATAAACATTTTTGAAAATTACTACCAAACTGACCCTAAGTTGATTTGAATTCAAGCCTTATTTCACTATAAGAAAATATCGATTTAGCTAGGGAAAATTAGCTAGGGATCAATCCCTAGCTAATTTGAAAGGAATTAGCTAGAGAATAGAAAGAAATTGATGATTTTTTATTGAAAAAAAAATAGCAACAGATTAGTGATGGATTAGGGAGAAAAAAATTATCAAAAATTCTGCTAAAGAAAAGTGGAGATTTTAGTGACGGATTTAGTGACGGAGTAGCGATGAAAAATTTTTGGAACTTCCGTTCATGAAAAGTATGGATTTTAGCAACGAATTTAGCGATGGATTAGCAACGAAAAATTTTCGTAACTTTCATTCAAGAAAGCAGAGATTTTAGTGATGGATTTAGCGACTGATTAGCAAAGGAAAATTTTCGTAATTTCCCTTCAAGAAAATGGGGGTTTTAGAGACGGATATTGCGACAAAATATCCCGCGCTAATAAAGCCTGAAATTCGTAACGGATTTAGCAACAGATTTTTTCTAGCTAATTTTTAGCGATGGATTTAGCAACGAAATTTTCCTTGCTAATAAAATCATTCATTTAACGACAAATTTAGTGATAGATTTTCCCTTGCTAATAAAATCCTTGATTTAGCGATGGATTTTCCCCCGCTAATAATATCCATGATTTAGCGGCTACTTTCCCTTGTTAATAAAATCCTTGATTTAGTGACGGATTTAGCGATGGATTTAGTGATGAATTTTCCCTTACTAATAAAATCAGTAATTTAGCTACGGATTTAGCAATGAATTTTTACTAGCTAATTAAATATGTATTTTAGCTATGGATTTAGCAATGGATTTTCCTTAGCTAATAGAATCCATATTTTAGCTATGGATTTAGTGAGCGAATATCTCTAGCTAATAAAATCCATAAATTAGTGACAAATTTAACGATGGAATTTTCGTAGAAAATAAAATCCTTAATTTTGCGACGGATTTAGGGACTGAATTTCCTAGCTTATAAAATTTGTAATTTAGCGACGCATTTAGAGATGGATTTCCTCGAGCTAATAAAATCCATAATATAGCGATGAATTTTCTCTAGCTTATAGAATCCATAATTTAGCTACGGATTTAACGACGATATTTTCCTAGTCAATATATAATTATA
This sequence comes from Sapria himalayana, assembly GCA_029783825.1. Lineage (NCBI taxonomy): Eukaryota > Viridiplantae > Streptophyta > Magnoliopsida > Malpighiales > Rafflesiaceae > Sapria > Sapria himalayana. The sequence continues at coordinate 169,291 of JAREIK010003080.1, read as the reverse complement.
TAATTATTTTTATTTATTATTTATTTTAATATTTTATTTAATTTTGTTTATTAAATTTATGTTATTGGCCTATAGATGAGCAATCCTTGAAACACACATTCATCTCATAAAATCAAAAATAAATAATATTATAAATAATTAATTTAAAATATATAAAAATACAAAAAAAAATTATATTAATAAGGACTAAAATAAATATTATTATGATGTATTAATTTTTTAAAAAAGTATACAAAAAATTTTTCTAAAATTTTTTAATTAAGAAACTAAATAATTTAAATTAAAGTAACATTAAATAATTAATTCAATAAGTCTCATAATTTTTTTCGATAATTTAAAAATTATATTAACATGCATTAAAATTTCTACTAATTTAAATGTAAATTAATTCATTGAATG